>JAXQJP010000058.1:0-258007 GCA_037042015.1 Furcasterigmium sp. R96-07A1
CTCATCAACCAGGGTGGGATCTGTGGCTCTTTTGGAGAACCCAGAGTAGGTCGAATACTATAGAAATGATTCTCCTGGAGGCGCTGGGTTAGCGGGCTGCGCTGGTGGGAGCAGGCTTGGGTGGTTGCGCCTGTAGGTAGGGGGAGGCTTACTGAAGTATTGTCGACATGAAGAAGAAAAGAAGAAAAAGGTAAAAGGGCGAGGAGCTGGCGGCGTATATATAGGTTTTCCGTGGTGCGCTAGGCCGGATTGAGCGGTGCTGGAACAATGCTGGCCCGGCACGTTTTTTTTCTCTTGCTCTCCACTTTCGTGTCGCCAACCTCGCCTGATAAGATTGGGCTCCAGCAGTTGACGAGGACTTCTCGTCAGGACTGGACCGGCAGTGGACGGACTGGGGCTGTCAATCTTGCAGATGGGGACGACTGCCGAGGATGTGGATTGGAAGGGTCTGCGGGATGATATCTCGTTGAAACCCAGTATGCATTGTGGGCACGACGTGACGGGATGCTCATGCCGTTCAAGATGAGCGCAGGAGTAGCGAGACTGACTCTGTCGAGGAGAATCTCCCACGACTGCTTCGTCGGCGACAGCCCAAGTTGTCATGAAGCAGCATTACACTGAGGGGCAGAGGAGGCATAATTGAGTTCTTCTACAGCATGGGGAGTGTCGCCTCCCGCGTTGTCACCAGTCTCGGCTTCTCTAGGTACGAACATGCGGTGGGAGATGTATTCAAATGCGACGTGATTGGCACTTGTACTTGTGCCGCTCGTGTTTTGGACTTGCTGGCCATCATTCTGAGCACCTCATGCCTCTTCTTCACCGACATCTACGTGGATCTAGGGACCATGTGGCCAGAAAATCCACATCAGGCACACATGAATGTGCAGACGATCCGCCTGGTAACTTCGGCAGCCCATGGAGACATGCGCCAACACAGCTTCGTCGACTAATCACAAAAAGCCCTCCCAAAGTGTTCTAGTCTTGGCCTCCCTACTCCAACAAAGTAAGCGCTGTTCCTGGCGCCTGGTGCTTCTTGGGGTCCGGGGGCGCTTTTCCAACGCCACGAGAGACTCACTTAGTGCTAGCCCGAAAAGTCGATCTGATCGCTCTCAGTGAACAATCCAGTCGTAGAGCACTCGGGGGAGCTTCTTCGGAGGAGGAAGAAATCACTCACCCATGTGGCGAGTGGTAACCATACTTACTTTTCCCCTCCCTTGACAGGACGGCGTCTTGCTCTTCGCACATTCGGACGCAGCAAGCCCATTCAGGGGATCCTTGTCGACCATACAGAAGCTGAAAGATCCAGGCGCTCCGCGGGCATCGCCAAGAACCCTCGACCCAAACCCACGGTCACGGGTTGAGGGCGGCGGACTCATACAGTAAGTACCTACTTTTCCGTCCAGGGCTAAGCCTTCTTCCAAATGCACCTGCTGTCAATAGTCCCGATATGGGCGCTTTTGGCCACGAGCAAGACACGAGAGCTGCATCAGCGACTGGTCTTTGAGGCATCGTGGGCTGCCTGCCAAGAGCGACTACCCAAGCCATGGTCCAAGCTGCACTCTTCTTGTCGTTCAGCTCCCCCGTCTAGCAGTCGCTGGTGAAGCTGGATTGATCGTTGCTGATCATGGCGGCGTGCTGGCAATGCAAGCTGGAACTTGATCCCGGGGCCAGAACTGAACTCCCTCTGCTGATGCTGGAGGTGTTGCCACAATGAGAACCATGTGTAGTAGATTGTTGGTGTATAAAAGACATGATGTCTTCCGCCCAAGTCCAGTCGATCGTCCCCCATCATCATCACCGCTTGCTCCCTGTCTCTAAACAATATCTCTCACACTATCCCTCCCGCAACATCCATCATGAAGTTCCTCAGCCTCACCGCTCTCCTGGCCCTGGCCACCGCCTCCCCCTGCGCCGCCAGCACCTGCACCCTCGCCCCCCTCATCGGCGACATCCCCCACACCCTGACCCCCTTCAAGGCCCTCCGCGGCTTCTCCACGCCCGAGGCCTGCAACGAGCAGTGCCGCCTCCCCGAGAACGCCGCGTGCCGCGCCTTCGGCGTCCGCCCCAGCTCCGGCGGCGGCTCCTGCCACCTCTTCGACACGGACATCACCGCGAGCGTCAAGCTCCGCCCCTCGACCTACACGTACTACGTCCTGCCCGCCGGCGTCCGGGGCGACGTCCCCGAGAACGTCGCCAGGCACTACACGGCCGACATCAGCAAGACCAAGGGCACGTATGAGGGGTGCCGCGGGTTCTGCCTCGGGGATTCGAGGTGCAAGGGTTTCGGGTACAAGGATGGCGGGAACTGTCAGCTGTATGATGTCTCGCTGGCCGGCAAGGTCAAGGCGAAGCCGAACGGGCTGTATATCCAGTACCAGGCTGAATGCAAGCCTGCGTCTGCTTGAGGAGGGAGCTGTGTCGAATGAAAAGGGGTCATGTCTTGCTATATGGGTTGATCACTGGTATCCAGAAAATATACGACATGGAAGCAGATATTTGCCAATGTATTTTGCAACATCAGCACTCCACGTCTTCGCGTGCATTGGCGTGCGAAGTTATATTGCCGATAGCATACATTGGCCCATCCGTAAAACCCCCACGTGATACTCTTCCAGTACAGGATTTGAACTCTGATGTAGGTTCTTAATGCCAATATTTGGCACGGACATCACGACGCCTATGATCACACAAAATTCCATACTTCCTCGAGCTGGGCCCAGTACATCTCAGCTACACGATTCGGAGTCTGGCGGCTGTTGGCAAGCCACATCAGTCGCTCAAGACGAAGCCTGAATTCACGCTTAAGTCAATATGAAAGAAATATTGGGGCATATGTACACGAGCGGGCAGCTCATATCATACCTCTCGGTCTAGAGATGAATCCTTGATCTTCTGCGACTCTGCTCAGTCCTTCCCCTCAATACAAGCCGAAACACTTGTAGAGACGGAATGCCTCCAATTTGACACGAGCATGATCAATGTCCATGACCATTGTCTTCTTCGTTTCTTGACCTTCACAACATCACTCCAACACACATCCCTGATAAAGTGCAAGTATCACGGCTGTATTGCGTCTGGTCGCAGCATCATTATTTCAAGCAGCCAGGGGACGTAATCGGGTGTATTCACCACGCCTCCGCTCAAGTCTCCCAGTTGCGTTCCCCAAGAGCCTGGCCATCACAAAGATTCCTCATCGCGCTCAACAGGCCTGTTGTAATTGTCTCGGACGTCTGTATATGGGTGGCGATCTCCCGCCGACATCGGTATGGATTCGGCCCCTGGCGGTGGCGTCCTCCTTGCTAGTGTCTCTGATACCAGGAGTTTCCCTCGTCGATGCCCCATTCAGCTGCCTACTTACTTATGCTTCCCTCATGGCATCCCAATATCTTTCAATGCGGAGATGATGCCTCCCAATTGGCCAGAATCAAATCAGTCTTTCGCTAAGCTTTCATTCTGTTCAATGATCCTTGACGATATCATTGCTATTGGTGAGCAATCTTGCCCATGTTAAAGCCCGCATGAGGCTGCATCAACAAACAGCATTAGTGATTGGGCCGTCAATCAACCCGGGCGCAACGACAGAGCATCTTCATCTTCCTCCCTATCACACAAGCTTCTACCCGAGTACTTGCGGCGAGATCTTCAACGGAGGGACTCATCCGCTACACTCATTCGGCCAGTACGGAGAGAACGCTGCCTAATGTTAATATAAATATCAGTACCTGAGATCTCAATCCCAGTTACTCTCCAAGCACCCCTCTCATCCAAAGCAATACCAACACTCAAACTCCACCTTCTCATCATGAGACTCTCTCTTGTCCTCGCCTGCCTCTCCATCGGCGCCGCCGTGGCCCTCCCTGCCCTGCAACAACTCGACATTGAGTCGGTTGAACTCGAAGCCAGCAGCGTATGCGGTCCGTCATGTGGCTGTAACCACATGGAACGTGCTTGCTATTGCTCGCAATGCGTCTACAATCCCGCTCAGTGTTGGTTGATTGGCCCATTCGGGCCGTGCTAGGTGCGTTTCCATACCACCTACTCTCTGGGTGGACACTGACGCCGGCAAGACTGTTCAGGTCTGGAGCAGTTCCTCAGCCGACTGGTGGTGCAAGGTCATTGCTGGCAAGGGATCCAGCAGACGTGGACTCGTGGGCTTTCTAAGGGCGCAGGCGTTGTCATCGAATACGCGTGTAGGGAGTCTTCATGGGCGCAACATACATGTCGGGACGCTCCATCAGTCCTCGCGGCTGGTGCCCCGGACATGCTATACATCTCGATCTTGAGAGATGAAGCTCTCGTCTTCTAGGACCCGCCCAATTTCTATCTCAACGAAGAATGAAGCATTTGCATATGATGATGGCCACCGCTTGGGCGGCCCAACATTGACTTCCTCTTCGGGATGCTCACGAGCCGTGCACGCGGTTCTGGATCGTCCGGGTGGGTCGATGTTGTAAGCTCTTGGCATGTTTCTCCGCGAGAGCCGTGGCGAGCGGACGCCAAGGCTGGAGGGTGCCGTTGAGTGAGACAGGGCCTGTGCTGACCCGGAGGATTACTGCTGGGAGCATCGCCTGTGCTTATGTCTGGCATGTGAGCCACGAGAATGGGTGGCTGATGTACCGAGCGGGCTGTGAGGGGGCGTATTCACCAGACACTCGTGCAATACAACATGTCTTGACTGCCTCTCATGTACCGGAGGCTCTGGACCCAAAAGCTCCCCCCTGATAAATCGTCAAGAGCTCAAACCAAGGCCAACTCCATGTCTGGACCTTCCGCCGGTAGTCTGTTATGCCGGCATGTTGCCATCCCGCACGGATGAGGTCGGTCTCATCCATCTCCGACCACAGCATAGACAGCCGCAAGTTCATTCACCCATAGGTCGGTCACTGTAAAACAAAATCCCATTCGAACCACAAGCTACCTGGTGCCGCAACCACCGTTGAAAATGCCCAGACTGTCTAAACTGAGCTAAGAGAATACTCGGAGGTAAATGCCACCCCCGTCGTATGCTGCCGTTGGGTCCAAAAGCACTATTATTAGTCGGGCTAGGCGCCAAAAGAATCAACGGCTTCCCTCTATCGCATACTGTACAGCATCGTCCGCTGCGGCCCTGCCCTCTTCTCCCGTGATGCGTCCGCCACCTCGCCGCGCACCGCCTCAGCAGCTGCAGGGCCCGCTCTGGTTGGTGTTCTGGCTCTCCGACTGCAGGCTGACGCCCTGTCGCTGGCCCGGCCTGGTGTGCCTAGGGCCGACCTGGTCCAGCGGCAGCTTCTTGGCGATGGCGGTGAAGAGTTCCCGGACGTTCTCGGCGGTCTTTGCAGATGTCTCAAAGAAGAGGAGGCCGGCCTCGTTGGCGTAGGCCTCGGCGTCGGCGGTCGTGATGGCGCGCTTGTCGGGCTGCTCCGTCACGAGGTCGAGCTTGTTGCCGGCGAGGGCGATGATGATGTTCTCGTTTGCCTGGCGCTGCAGCTCCTTGACCCAGGACTTGGCCTTGTCGAGAGATGCCTGCGCCGGGGTTAGCTGGGACCTTGAACTCCTCCATGGTGACATACCGATTGGGTGATGTCGTAGACGACGACGGCGCAGTTGGCGTTTCGGTAGTACATGGGCGCCAGGGACTTGTAGCGCTCCTGGCCGGCGGTATCCCAGATCTCGAACTTGACTGTGGTGTTCTCGTCGAGCGAGATGGTTTGTGTGAGGAAGGCGGCACCGATAGTGGACTCCCTATAGGAGTCGAATTGATCCTGGGAGCATGTCAGAGACGGGTAAATCGGATAGGGCTTAAGAGTCGAGACGTACCTTGACGAATCGGAGGACGATCGAACTCTGGTGGTACGTCAGTGACTGGACTTGCTTGCCATGTTCATATCTTTGGTTACCTTGCCGACGGCAGACTCTCCTGTAAAGGCAGCGGGTTAGTCGTGTTCGGAAACAATCGGTTGTAGAGGAAACGCACCAAGAAGAACCAGCTTGAACTGGGCGAAGCGCGAGTTGCTCATTCCCCTTGCGCCGGGACCGCCAGGACCTCCGCGAGAAGCCATCGTGACTGTGTGTGATTTGGGTTGATCGAGCTGGGACAAGGTCAGGTGCTGGGACGTCGGAGGGCGACCCAGAATATCCCGTACGGTAGGTGGTCGTGCGTTGTTATCGCAAATGTACGATCGAGTCGGGAGTCGTAGATGGTCGTCGCAAAAAGGTAGATAGAGGATTGATGATGGAGCCGGAGGGTCGGGTGGCGGCGATGGTTCGGCTCGAGAATATCGCTGCCTCGAGGAGGGGAGGCTAAACCGGTCGCACGTAGGCAAGGCAGGTTGGTGAGTGGCCAGGGGGATGGAATCCTTGCAGGTCAAGGGTCGGGACGGGTTGGAAGGCAGCGGGTGGTTGTGGGAATGTGATGGATCGAAGTCAACTGGGGGACTTGGGGACCTGAAGGAGAGCGTTGAGTGGAGGGCGGGATGCCGTAGTTGTCCGTCACTGTGTCCGCCTGACACCTGACGACGCCCAGGGAGAGAGGGTCCGCCTTGGATGTCATCTGAATGGTTGGAGGATTCGAAGGAGTGGGGCGCAACGAGCTCATTTGCTGCATGCTTGCCTCCTAGAGCAGCAGAGATTGCCAGTAAGCGAGTTATGCGACTCGGAAGGGAGTCAATGGCTCGTGCACGCTTTCACGAGCGTCGCTGACTGTGGCGCACTAACTGGACGGCAGGGGTCCGTTACGCAATGATGCTACGGCCAGTTGCTTGGCCGATTCGTGGCTTCCACCACTGCGCAATGTGACGACAGCGACTCTTCCAATTGGGACTCTCGTTTGCTTATCGCCATTCCTTTTGTCCAGCGTCAGCATTCAAACACCACCGCAGCATCACACAATAGACTTGATTTCCCTTCCTTGAGCTGGCATAGCTTCGTACCGATTTCTCGCCGACTTGCTCCTCTTTGAGCTCCGGCCTCATCATGGCGCCTACGTTCCCTTACCGGGACATCAACGTCAAGTTTGCGACCGACTCGTACATCTTCACGTCGCCATCTTCCCCCGATGCCCCCGCCCTCATCATCGACCGTCCCACAGGTGACCTCCGTCTTGGCGATGCCGGTCTGGGCAAGCGGGCCTCGAGGGTCTCCAGCATCGCGGGCATCCTGGGCATCATCCAGCTGAGGCTCGGTGAGCTTCCCTACCCCGACCTCGCCATGTTGATATGCTGCTAACGCACCTCCAGACAAGTATGTCGTCGTCGTGACCAAGGCCCAGCCCATGGGCCGCCTCAAGGGCCACATGGTCTACAAGGTCATCACCACCGAGATCCTTCCCATGCGCGAGCGCCAGATCCGCGACCCCGACGAGGACACCTTCATATCCCTTCTCGAGACCTTCCTCAAGAACGGCCCCATGTACTTTTCCTACTCCATCGACCTTACAAACTCCTTCCAGCGCCAGGCGCAAGCCGACACCAGCCTGGCCCTCTGGCAACGCGCCGACGACCGCTTCTTCTTTAACAAGCACCTCCAGTCCGAGCTCATCGATTTCCGCACGAGAGGCGCACGGGGCCAGACTGGCGCACAGCCTGGTATTGACCCTTTCATACTCCCCGTCATCTTTGGCGTCCTCGAGATCCGACCAACCAAATTCAAGGGTAACCCCTTGACCATCGCCCTCATCTCCCGCCGCTCGCGGTACCGGGGCGGAACCAGGTACTTCACCAGAGGTCTCGACGAAGACGGCCACGCGGCCAACTACAACGAGACGGAGCAGGTGGTGCTCATCAACGATAATGGCGCTGCCATGGGCGGGTTCGCCGGCAGCTCGGACATGCAGAGCGGCAAGGTCGGCGGCAGCGCGGGCCAGGAGATGCAGATCATGTCGTACGTGCAGACCCGCGGCAGCGTGCCGACGTTCTGGGCCGAGATCAACAGCCTGCGCTACACGCCCAAGATCCAGGTGCGCGGCGTCGAGTCGGCCATCCATGCGGCGCAGAAGCACTTTGAGGAGCAGATCCGCCTGTACGGCGACAACTACCTCATCAACCTGGTGAACCAGAAGGGCCGCGAGCGCAACATCAAGAACTCGTACGAGAAGATGGTGGAGCTGCTCGCGTCGTCGACCAAGGAGCGCACCGAAGGCGACCGCGTCACGGACGAGAAGTTTGTCACCATCCAGCCGGACAAGCAGCGCAGCATGTTCGACAAGCTCAAGTACGTCTACTTCGACTACCACCACGAGACCAAGGGCCTGCGCATCGACCGCGCCTACGCCATCGTCGACAAGCTCGCCGAGGAGCTCAACAGCCAGTCGTACTTCCGCGCCGTCGACATGCCCGGCGCCAGCGACGGGCGCCTCGAGCCCCGCTCCTACCAGACGTCCGTCATGCGCACCAACTGCATGGACTGCCTCGACCGCACCAACGTCGTGCAGTCCATCTTCGCCCGGCACAAGCTCGACCGCATCCTCGAGGAGCTCGGCTACATGGCGCGCGGCTCCTCCTTCCGCGACGAGGACCCGGCCTTCGAGGACCTCTTCCGCAACATGTGGGCCGACAACGCCGACGTCGTGTCCCGCTCCTACTCGGGCACCGGCGCCATGAAGACGGACGTCACGCGCACCGGCACCCGCACAAAGGCCGGCATGCTCCAGGACGGCCGCATCGGCGTCACGCGCTACGTCCTCAACAACTTCTTCGACGGGCCGCGCCAGGACGGCTTCGACCTCTTCCTCGGCGCCTACAAGGCCGACACGGCCCTCGGCGGCGCAGGCCTCATCTTCGCCGACCGCAGGCCGCTCCTCATCCAGTCCATGCCCTACCTCCTCGCCTTCAGCGTCTTCCTCGTTTTCGTCGCCGTCTTCACGAAGACAGAGGCCGTCCTCTCCATCCGCCTCTTCATCCTGTTCTGGCTCGCCGTTGCCGCGTGGGCCGCCAACTTCATCTTCGGCCACGGCATGCTCTATGTAAGTCCCGATTCATCACACGTGACGCGGTCCCCGCTGACCCTGACCCTTCTAGGTGAACTGGCCCAAGCTCAACCCCCGCCCCTGGGCCAACGAGGGCTACAACGAACACATCGCCAAGGCCCGCAAGGACTCCATGATCGGCTCCCTCGTCGCCAAGCACGAGCGCGGCCTCAGCACCGCCCGCTACCTTAACGCGGAAGAGGGCAAGAAGAGGATCGAGTAGGGGAAAGACGGCCGTGCGGGAATAAAAGGAGGCGTGGTTGGGAGCCCGGGTGGTAGCATACAAAAGACGAGCGTAATACAATCTGAATGAGCACATGTCCACGGCTGCGTGAGAGGAGGTGTAAAAAGAAAACAAGTCGCTTATGCGTCGATATTATTGCCATGCACTACCCACTATGTACAGTTCTTTCCAACACTTTTGACACGCGTGCTGCGAGTCCAGTCCTCGAGCTCGCCTCGACTCGTTTTGACGACCCACATCCGACCCATGTCCACCACCGGCGCTTACGGCTGGTACTTCCACTTGGCCGGGTCGAAGATGACCTCGAAGCTGTTGCGGTCAAACGTGCCAATGGCGCACGTCAGGTCGTTGAAGCCCTCGAGGCCCGTCACGGGCAAGTCCTCGTTGGCGTCGCTCTCCTCGTGCAGGTTCCAGGAGCCGACGAGGCGTCCCTCGCGCGAGAAGAAGACGTCGACGTTGATGCTGCCGTCGCCGCGCGGGGAGAAGGCCATGCCGATGCCGTACGTCTGCCCGACGACGAAGGGCTCGGTGAAGTCCTTGCCGCCCCACTGGTCGTTGATGTACTTGTTGCCGTCGTCGCCGTGGACGGCGAGGGAGCCGCGGTGCCAGCCGGGCATGCGGAAGTTGGGGTACGGCAGGGCGGTGAAGCCGAGGGCGAGGTCGACCTCGTCGGGCTTGCTGTCCGGGCGGATGTAGACCTCGTAGTAGATCTTGAAGGTCTGGCCCGTGGCGAGGGGCGAGTGCGCGACGGCCGAGTACAGCGGCGGGAAGCCGATGATGCAGCTGTCCCTCGAGTTCGGCTCCGTGCGGCCCTCCCAGACGCCGTGCTCCTTGACGGTGAGCGAGCCGTGGTAGACCTGCGGCTGCATGAGGTTGATGCTGTGCGTCTGCAGGGCCTGGAGGGCCTGGGGAGGCAGGGGCGCCGCGGGGATGATCGGGTGCTGCTGGCACCAGGCGTTGCCGGCGTCAGCCTCCTCGTGCGTCGCGTTGTTGGCCTGGGAGCGGACGTGGCCCGAGAAGAAGGCGGGCGGGGGAGGGAAGAGAGCCGTGTCGGGGATGACCTGCTGCCAGTTGTGCTGCGACTTCTCACCGTCTGCAGGGGGAGGCCCGGATGGCGGTGCGTAGTCGGTGGGAGGAGGGCCGGGGGGAGGACCATAGTTGTCTGTAGGGGGAGGTCCTGGAGGAGGCCCGTAGTTGTCAGAGGGGGGTGCTCCCGGGGGAGGGCCATAACCGTCCGAAGGAGGGGGCCCGGAAGGAGGCGCAAAGCTCTTCTCGCCGTCGTCACCAGGACGGGGGCCGTTGACGGGCGGGGGTCCATCAGGGGCAGAGAACTCGTCTCCGGGGCGGGAACCGGGAGGAGGGCCGGCGGGAGCAGCGAAGCCGATACCGGGAGGGGGACCAGAGGGCGCATCGTACGAGTCGGGTGCCTGGCCGGGGGGAGGGCCTTGCGGAGCAGAGAATCCCTCGCCACCCAGGGCGCGATCTCCAGGAGGAGGGCCGGAGGGAGCGGCGTAGCCCTGCTCAGCCTGGTCCAGACCCGGCGTGGCAGCAGCCTGAGCGTGACCGGGAGGAGGTCCGGAAGGAGCATCGAAATGACCAGGAGGGCCGGCGGGAGGGGCATAGCCGCTGTCATGAGACTGGAGGCCCGGGGGAGGACCGGCCGGAGGCGCATGCTCGCCGTTGCTCAGCGAGCGCTCACCAGGAGGGGGCCCGCTGGGAGCATCGAAGTGGCCGGGAGGAGGGCCCGAGGGGGCGTCGTACTGGTTAGGGGGAGGACCGGAGGGAGCGCCGTACTGCTCCGGGGGAGGACCGCTGGGAGCATCATACTGCCCCGGGGGAGGACCGCTCGGGGCATCGTACTGGCCCGGCGGGGGGCCTGAAGGCGCATCGTACGAGGCCTGCTGCCCGCTCCATCCGGGAGGCGGGCCAGGCGGCGGTGCGAACCACTCGCCATTGTCTTGCGGCGACGCCGGCGCAGCGTTCTGGTGGTGGCCCGGCGGCGGGCTCGACGGCGCGCTGTACTGACTGGGAGGCGGTCCAGACGGCGCGTCATACTGCCCGGGAGGAGGCCCGGACGGCGCATCATACTGCCCGGGAGGAGGCCCGGACGGCGCATCATACTGTCCCGGAGGAGGTCCAGACGGCGCATCATACTGACCAGGCGGAGGACCGCTCGGCGGCGCGTAGCCACCCTCGCCCTGGCTCTGACTCTGCTGCGGCGGCGGCCCAGCAGGCGGCGCGTATCCATTACCCCCGTGCTCGGCACCAGCACCCGACGACTCCCCGTTCTGCTGCTGCCCCTCGGCGGGCGTCTTCTTCTCGTCCTCGGCGCGCTTCTTGTCGCTCTTCCTGCTGATGCGGCTGCGGACGCTGCCGGGCCTCGCGCTGCCGGACTGCGAGTTGCGCGGGGAGGCCTGGCCCGCGGGCCGCGGGGCGGGCGTGTCCTCCTTGTCCTTGTCGCCGCTGAAACACATTGCGGCCGATGTCTGAGGTCGGAGGCGTGGGAGGGGTTGGGTTTGTTGGGTGGTCGAGAGGTACCTGGGGAGGTGGAGGGAGCTCGGAGCTAGCTGGAGCTCAATTGGCGGCGGTAGGTATAGCTCTGCTGCTACTGCTAGCCAATGATAGCTGAATTGGACCAGTGTGATCTTGTAGTGAAGGATCAACGAGGGCTTGGCCTTTTCTTTTGTAAGAGAGGTGGAAGAAAGGAAGGAATGGGGAGCTCGAGCTGATGGGTTGGGGGAGACGACTGGCGCTGCGCCACAGCGTGTACCTGCCTACGCCTGTGATTCACCCGACGTTGCCTGTTGGGACGTTGTCCGGGGGAAGGTGCCCACCCTGGCACCTGCCCGGGCTGTTGCTGCCCCAGGGCCTTCACTAGCCTGGCAGGGCAGGAGCGGGGGCTCGTCACCTGATGCAATTGTGCCTTGGCTTGTTTGGCTGTCGGAGAGTGACCGAGGCCTCAAACCTTGCGCGTCTCTTGTGATGCAGCAATGCATCATGATTTCTACATCATCTGCGACACTCCAATGGTGCTGCATTTTCACTACGTCGTTTCAATTCTGGCTCAACAGCTCCCACTGACAGGAGGCCGCCGATCACCCCCGGATGACGAGCAGCTCCAATTCCCCCGCACCCTGGACGCCGAAGTGGGGAGCTCTGCAGATTGCGCTCTGGGCAGCGTTGGCAGCTTGCGTACGCCTCGGACTGAAGCCGTCCCGTCGCTTGTTCTGTCACGTTCCACGACAACCGAGCAACCGAAAGTATTTGCTGATATAAGAATACAACGCCCACTGATCATACATGTATCTGCCGAGGAGCATACCGTCAAGCAAATCTTGGACCATTTCCGTCAGGAACACCAGGACCCCGGGGTATTTTACCACTCGGCAATCTCGCCCGACTTGGGCGGTTGCATCCGCACCACCTTGTCGCAGTTCAGGAGACACAGGGGGTCGAAGGCCTTCTTGATCTGCCGGGAGTTAGCGATGATGGACGCAGTCGGGCTTGAATGGAATACTCACCTGGCGCATGGCGTCGATTGTCGACGTGCCCAGCTCGTGGGGGAGGTAGTCCCTCTTGACGAGACCGACACCGTGTTCGCCCTGACACATGTTAGAACAAGACGTAGAGTGTGATGGTCATGCAAACTCACCGTGACCGTGCCCTCCATCTCGATGGCCCGCTTCACCATGTCGTGAACGACGTGCTCGGCCTTCTTGCGCTCCTGATCGTTGTAGAGCATGATGACTGCTTTTGTCAGCATCCCGTACACGTACCCCTTCAGAATGAAAACTCACTGTGGAAGTTGCCATCACCAACATGCCCAACAATCGTCCCGAACAGCCCCGCCCTCGCCATGGCCGTCTTGGTCTCCTCAATGATATCCGGCAACCTGCTCATCGGCACGGCAACATCGCCCGTCCACACATGATCGCCCTCGCGGCGCGCCGCCATGGTGCTCCACAGCGCCTCCTTGCGCGCGCTCCACAGCTCGTGCCTCTCGTCCTCGCTCTTCGCAAACTCGAACGTCTTGCACCCGGCCGCGCCCGACAGCTCGCGCACGAGCGCCACCTGCTCCTTGACGCCGCGCTCCGTGCCCGCAAACTTGAAGAAGAGCGTCGGCGCCTCGGTCCACGACCGCGACGTGTTGCCCGCCTCGTTGATGACGCGCATCTGCAGGTCGTCGAGGATCTCGACGGCGGCGACGGGGACGCCGGCGGCCACGACGCGCGCGACGCAGCTGGCCGCGTGCCGGATGGTCGGGAACGTCGTGACGGCGACGGACGTCGACTGCGGGAGCACGGTCACCTTGAGCGTGGCCTCGGTCACGAGACCGAGCGTCCCCTCGGACCCGATGAAGAGCTTCGTCAGGTCGTAGCCGGCGGACGACTTGCGCGGGCGCTGCCGCGTCTTGACGACGGTGCCGTCCGCCATGACGACCGTGAGCGACAGCACCCACTCGCGCATGGTGCCGTAGCGGTACGCGTTGGTGCCGCTGCATCCCGTCCCGACCATGCCGCCGATCATGGCGCCGGGGCCCGGGTCGGGCGGGAAGAAGAGGTTGCTCTTGGCGAGCTCCTCGTTCAGCAGCTCCCAGCCCACGGCGGGCTGGACAACCACGTCGAGGTCCTCCTTGTGCAGGGTGATGATCTTGTTCATGCGCCCAAAGTCGATCGAGATGCCGCCACGCGTCGGCGCGAAGTGGCCCTCGAGGCTGGTGCCGCCGCTGAAGCCCGTCACGGGGATGCGGCGCCGGTGGCAAATCTTCATGATCTCGGACACTTCTTCCGTCGAGCCGGGGAAGACGACGGCGAAGGGCCGCTCCGTGTCCTTGGCGGGGTGCGTCGACCACTCCGACGTCGAGTGCACGTCCAGGTCGGCCGCCGTGATGCTGACGTTCTCCTTGCCGACGATGCCGACAAAGTCCGTCCACGCCGCCTCGAGGTTTTCCTTGTTCGTCTTGTGCTCGGGCGCCACCGTCTTGTCGAGGGCGAGGGTCGAGTTCTCGTCGGGCTTCTTGGGGTACATGGTGCCGAGGTAATAGGAGACGCCCATGGTGAAGAGGATGACTACAGACAAATTAGCCTAGACTTTTGAAAGGGAACCGTACTGGTGATGTGTACCGAACGTGATGGAGAAGTTTCGAGGACCCGCCGTCCTCTCACGCTCCTTTGCGAACCTCTCGCGCTCCGCCCTCTCGCGCTCCAGGCGCTGCGTGATGCTGCCCATGACCTGGCCCTGGAACGAGCGTCCCAGCCTCTCTTCATTCGTGACGCGTTTTTCTGGCGGTGGCTTTTCCGAAGACATGGATCGCGCGACGACCGCGACGGCGGAGACGGCACATGGCTGGCGGCGGGGGGCGGTCCTCAGGCCGTGGAGGGCCGAGGAACGCAAGGCCGGGAGCCGGGCCATTGTGTTGGTGTTGATCGAGCCGGGTTATGTATTCGGTGAATTGTGGGTGTGGCAGTTGTCGTCGGTCACGTCGCTGCCGGCATCGAAGGCAGGTCGAGGAGGTGCCGTGTCGAGGTCGGAGGGGAGCCGATGTCGTGGAGAAAAGTGCTGAGCAGTCGAGCTTCAGGTCGGGCATGAGCTCATGGGAAAAGTCGCCCGGAAAATCGGGGCTTGGGGCGCCGGGAGTCTGTGCGTCCGGGCCCGGCGGAAGGGACACCACAGCCTGAGTAAGGTCTAGAGTACAGCGTAGTACGCTGTACTCAACATTTCAAGTGCTGGTGCAATTAGTTGGTCCGCTGGGTAACAGATGGAGTCATCATGCTTATCCTCGGCTATGCTTCTGCGAAATCAGATCAGAACTGCAGCAAGTGAGACGGCACACAGGGAAGTGAGGGTATCATTGGCGGGCGTCAGTGGTCTAGACTACTGCTGAACGCCATACATCTTGGCCACTCGCCCGAGGACCGGTGGAATAACCCGAAAACCATAGTACCGAATGCGAAAAGTCGCTGACGCCAGACACCGCAACATTACCAAAACCATCTCCCCATCCCGGCCGAGCACTACGCAGCCCTCCAATCCGGCACCAGCTGCACCGAGAACGTCGGCGTCGCCCCGTTGAGGTGCGCCAAGTACGCCTCGAGCTCCGAGTCCCCGTCGATCAGCAGCGGCATCTCCCCTCCCTTGCCGTCCTTGAGTATGCCCTCGACGCGCAGGCACGTCGCGCCCGGGTACTTCTCGGCAGCGACCTGGCGCAGCTCGCGCACGGAGCGCCCGGACAGCGTGGCGATCCAGATGCTGGCGCCCGTCACGAACGTCGACGTCGGGTGCAGGCGCAGGAAGACGGCCGTGCTGGTTGAGGGCGGGCCTGGGGCTGCTGCTGGCTCTGCGTACGTCGCGGGCCCGTTCGCGCCCATGAGGAGGGAGTGGCCGAGGGGAGAGTCGAGGTGCACGCGCTGGTGGTGGTGGCCGAAGGGCTGTTGCGTGCTGGCCTGGTTTTGGTAGTTGCCGTACATCGGCGCCGACTGGTTCACTGCGTTGTGGCCACCAGAGGGAGACTGATCGTACATGGCCGGGGCCAGCTCAAATCGCGCGTCTGTCACTCGCGACGATCCGGTCTGCGGCGCCGACTGACCCTGGTCAGCGTCCGGCGACGCGTCCTGCTTCTTCCGCTCGCGCAGGGCGTCGTCCCAGCGCCGCTTCATGACGTCCCGCGCCAGGATCTCCAGTGCCTTGAGCTTGTCAGCGTGCGTGGGGTCGTCGGGCCCCGCGGCGAGAACACGCTGTATGATGGGCGACTGCGACGCCCAATCATTCTTGAGGTCGTTCCACTGCTTGATGCCCGCCTGCGTCTTGCTATGCAGGCCCTTCTCCTCGACGAGGCGGTAGAAGCTCGCGCGGATCTGGCGCGTCTCGCCGGGGTCGATGCCGAGCGTGATGCGGGCGCCGGGGAGTGAAATACGCGCGCCGTTGACGCGCATGCGCTTGGTCACGTCTGTGCAGATGACGTCGAGCGCGAGCTTCTTGTTGTCGTGGTTGTCGCGGCTCTGCCAGAGCTCGGCCTCGAGCGGGGGGAACTGCCGGATGAGCTGGTCCTTGAGGGCGTCCCAGCGCTCGGGGCCCGCGATGGTCTTCTTGATGACGCCGGCCTGGCGGCAGAGCTCGGTGAACTTGGCGCGGAGCCCGACGTAGGCGTCGTCGTCCAGGCCCAGGATGGTCTTGGACTCGTCGAGGGTCAGCTCCGAGGGGAACCTGGGCGGGCCCGCTGCGTCCTTGGGCCGTCGGGGCTTGTTGTGGCCCTTGCCGGCGGGCGCCAGCTTCTCGGGCGTCGGGAACACCTCGATCGGCGGATATGGTGCGGCCATGGGGGTCTGTAATGCGGACCCCTGTGGACGGCCGGTAGGGCTCTGCGTTGTCGCGTCGGCCTCCTCGTCGACATCGTCGGAGCCATCCAACGCGTCGTGGGTGGCACGATCGCCGTCACGACCTCGGAGCATCAGCTTGTGCTTCTGACGCACGCGCAGGAGATCCCTCTCGCTGATGTCGTAGCCCTCCTCCTGGGTGATGATACGGAGCATCTCCTTTTGCGAGACGTTCGCCTTCCATAGCCGGCGGACCTTTTCGACAAACTCGTCGTCCTTGCGGAAGCGGCGGTACCGCGTAGGGAAGCCCCATCGTCGGAACTGGCACTGCAGTGCCCGTTCACTGATGGATGAGGTCAGTCGCCGGATGTTACCTTATGGGGGAGGGTGACAGAGTGGAGAGGAGAGGTGTACGGCGGGCGAGGGGAACGGGTATGGGATTGCGGCGGGCGGGTTCTGGAGGGAGAATGGATGCACGTACCTCGCGCCGAAGTTGTGGTGCTCCTTCATGTGCGCCGCGATGGCGCGAAAGGACAATTTCTCGTCGACATAGAGGCGGCGACACACCTCCTTGTGGTTCTCCCATTTGTAGACCATTGCGGCGCGGTGAGTGTTGCTGGTCGCGTATGTGTTGAGGTGCAGGCTCGGGGCGCGCAGTTTCTGCCGAATTGGTCATTTGGGCCAGCCGGACTTGACTGTGTGGGGACAGTGCGAGAGACTGTACTCGGAGGCGCACACGCCTCATCCAGACACAGATGTTGAAATGTTGAAGTACTGACCACTTGGGCGCCTTGAATCTTCTCATACATTTGAGATAGATTTTCTCAGTCATAATTCAATCATCCTGAATGCAGTATGTCTGTAGACCAATGCATCCTTGCTCCAACGACCTTTAGCTGGACTGCTCGCACACACTTTTGTGGCTTGGGTACACTCTCAACGCTACAGGATTGCCGATGATAGTAAACGCCCAGTCGTGGCGTCGTGTATATGGAAGTCAAAGACTTGATATTAGAAACCTTAATGCTAATTCCGATGAAGAGTCGCTGGTTTTCATATGTAATGAGAAGCTCATCGCACATCCCCTTCTCGTCAACATCACCATCCCATCCAACTGCGACATCGCAGCAAAGCCAACCATCCTCTCTATTCCAATCAAATCAAAGATACCTTCGCTACGCAAGACTGACACTACCAAGCAACGTCAGAAGACGGTACAATGGCCATGTCCTCGGCCAGCAACCATGTCCCAGCCGCCAGAAACTTCATATTACACCTCCCTCTCGAACTGGTACTTCGAATCGCGAAGGACCTAGGAAAAGAAGATCTAGTATGCACGGCTCTCACCTGCAAAGCCATGAATGCCACGCTGGGTATGGTTCCAAAAGTCAAGGCCATGTCTCCCCGGGAGACGCGCAACTTTCTCCTCCGCCTCGAGAGAGACCTCGGCAGCACCCACGTGTTCTGTTCCTTCTGCGACGCTCTCCACAGATTCTACCAGAACCCGATGGAACAGTCCTTCTGGGAGGTCGCGAGCCAAACATGCACCGTCGCCGGGTTCTCACCCATGCTGCGCTGGACGGGATATACCCGCGGCCTGGGATATAACACGGCCCGGCTGCTGGCTAACAACCACCGCTACGGCCCGGGCCACGGGCTCCATATCGACGACATCTTCCCCGACAACAGAAACACGATGATCTTTCCACTCGAAAGGCTTGCACCCCTGCGCTGGCACGTGCGTATAGAGGGAAAATTCGTCTCTGGCGACCTCATGGTCAAAGCCACACACAGACTCCGAGGCGAGCCATCACACCCCATTCTCTCAAGCGAATCCATCACCCACCACCCGATCTGCCGCCACCACGTCGCCGAACACTTCCTCGCGGACCTCTTCGTCCCAAAACGCTCATACATATGGGATGGTTCTTACCGCGGAGCCGTGCCATCGCTGCTGCGCGGCACGATTAAAGGCTGCAACCGGTGCGAGACGGACTGGTACATCGCCGTGGACAAGGATCGGGGCCCCGAGGTGGCGGTGACTGTGACGACGTATCATCGCTTCGGGGACATTTCGAGCCATGAGGACAGGGCGTGGAGGAATATTGCGGGATGCTGCTCGGATTGGTTCCCGGGGCGTGGGAGGGTGGCGCTGGGGGATAGGAGGTATCAACGGGGGAGTGTTGCCGCGGCTTGGGATGCGGGTGGATAAGGGCGCGGGGCCGTCGAGTGTTGGTCCATGTATCATCAGTGTATTACCAGTCTTGACATGGAGATGGCGGTGTAGTTCCTATTTGATATCACAGTGTTGAGTTCATCGACGTTGGCAGCATGGGCATGCCCACTTCAGGTGTCTGGTATTGGTGGCAAGCCTCTGCCTCGTATCAGATAGCAAGCGTTCAGTATATTCATGAATCAAATGCTTGCTCTCGTGCTCATATCGCGTCACATGCTCATGAAGGGTCGGGCAGAGAATGGATTTTCTTCCAGTCTATCGCCCGGCTGGACATGCAGCACATCAATTCGCCCTGCACGCTCATCCTCACACCTCACACGTCACACTTCACACGCACCCGCCGCACCTATCGGCACAGCACAAAGTTGTTGCCGCTAGCACCCGTGTGCGTAATGGCACCAGCCTGCCTGCACGACGAGCTGTTGATAACAACGCGGTCGGGTCCAGGGCTCCCTGTGAAAAGTCAGCTCGAATTCACACCCCTGAGAAAGAATGCACGCACCCCCGCTGTAGATCGCCCCGCTCGACATGATGGGGAACTCGACGTAGGGCCCGGCCACGGCGAAGCTGAAGCCCTCGCGGTTGTTGAAGGTGTGCGGGTACGAGTTGCTGCCGATGGTGGTGCCGGCGCGCCAGAGGTTGCAGGCCCTGACGGACGCCGCGTTTACGGCGGCCGCCGAGTAGAAGACGGAGCCGCAGGTGGCGGCGGCGCGCTTGTCGAGGGGGGTCGCGGGCGAGACGTCGTCGGAGATGGGGGCGGCGGAGGCGCCGGAGAAGAGGGCCACGAGGGGCAGGACGGTGGCGAGGAAGCGCATGGTGATGGTGGGCGAGGCGGTAGACGGGAGGGAGACACGGGGCGGACACACGAGGCTGGAAACACGAGAAGCTGGGGATGAGTATTGTTGTCTGGATGCTTTGTGGTATTGGTGCCTTCTTATATACTGCCCAGTAGCTTACCCGACGATCTGTCCGACGTCTGTTCGACGGTGTACTTGGTCGTCCAGATAACAGCGCCCATTGGCGACACGTGCCGCTGGCGATCTCCCAAGGGCCGTGCCATGAAACGGCTATGCAGCTCTAGTGCGGAGGTGGTGATCGGTCGTGGACGTTATCACGGCCGGGATTGGCCCGGCGCCCTCTAATGCCGGAGCTTAATCCTTGGTCCTGCCCCTTCGAGTAAACCACGCCGTGAGACCGCGCCAAGGGACAGAGTGTGGAGGACGTGATACAGGGTCTTGGGGCGACTGAATAGGAAGGTCCCCTCGCCGGTTTCGCTCAGGATTTATTACCCCTCTCTGTGTCTCCCCGGCATTGATATCTACTCTACCCCCTCGCTCGTCTTTATCTTGCCTCTGCGAGGCTGTTGTCCCTGGACTGTACTACAGTAGTCTCGGACACCTTCATCTATTGGCATGGCGCGATTGGCAACTACATGCAACACGCTGATCCTCTATCTTGGACGGACGGAGCCGGCCGTCTCTGAAAGATATCATGTCGGAGGACAGCGCGTATTCGGTCTGTTATGCTATCTTCAAGTGACTTGTTGGAAACGAAGATGTTCACAGAGCACAGATGGAGTAATCGCGCAATGTGCCCACGGAGCAATCAGGGCGGAGATCCTGCTGATAGACAAGCCGCCGGACATGCGCCAGGTACCATGGCTCAACACCATGCGGGTGGCCCGCAAGCCAATAGCCACTCGCTGTCGGGCGTTGTCTGTCCCAGCTTGATGAGTGGACGCTTGGCTGGGGCACTTTGCGGGGTCGCCGCACATTTGAGGAGTACCATGGGGATCGCGTCCCTGAAGATCCTCCTCGACCTCAAGACCCACATCATCTCCGCCAACGGAATCCAACGTCGTTTGTATCAAGCCTACTTCGCTGCCGTGGTAGCTCACTGGGAATCCAGGCGTTTTCTGCTTCGTTGCCGTGTCCAGCGGGCCAGGTCGCTGATGCGATCGAGGCTCGTGGCCGCCACAGGACTGAGCGGTGAACATCGCGCCGGATCGAGGCGGCATTCGCCTGATGCCTCGTCCCGCCGTCAGAGCACAGTGACGCCAAGGGTCTATCCTGGAATTCAATGCAAGCCTCTGGCATTCCAGAACAAGACATACACAGCCCTTGCATGACAAAATCTTGAACACGATGTCTGTCAGGCCCGGCAAGGTTCAGCTTCAGGTCATGTCGGACCTCCATCTCGAGACGCCGCGCTTCATGCCGATGTACGACGAGTTCAAGATCACACCGCGATGCCCAAACCTCGCTCTTCTCGGAGACATTGGCAGCGTACATGACGAGAAGCTTTTTTCCTTCCTCGAAGCACAGCTTCTACAATTCGAGATTGTCTTTTACGTGCTCGGGAACCATGAGCCATACGGGCCAGATACCCACGAAGCGGCCGTGGCCATCATGGAGAACTTCGAGGCCGCCAACATCGCGGCGCTATCGACTCAACAGGGACCGGGGAGAATTGGGCGGTTTGTCTTTCTCAATAGACGAAGATTCGACCTTTCCGATGCCGTCACCGTGCTCGGCGCAACGCTGTTCTCCCACATCCCGGGAGAGCAGCGCTCGACTACGTCCCTATTCATCTCAGATTTCACCAAAATCCAGGACTGGACTGTTGATACACACAATGCCGCACACGCGGCGGATCTGGCCTGGCTGAACCGCGAAGTCGAGGCCATCGCCCGCGAGCCCGAGAAGCGCCACGTCGTGATATTGACACATTACAGCCCGACGAGCTCGCCGCGTGCCAATGATCCGGAGCACCTGGAAGACGGCCGGGGCGTGCAGAGCGCCTTTGCGACGGAGTTGTCTGCCGAGCCGTGCTGGACGATGCCCTGCATCAGGGTCTGGGCGTTTGGGCATACCCATTTCAACTGCGACTATGTTGAGGAGAACAGTGGCGGGACGGGAGAGGGAAAGAGGGTTGTGGCTAATCAGCGGGGATATGGGCGCGAGGAATCTTTTGACTTTGACCCGGACAAAGTTATTACGATCGCGTAAAGACCGGGGAAGGGCTTTTTAGTCGAGGAGTCTCATTTGCCGTATCTTGAATGTGTGTTTACGAGACTTGGCTTTTCTTTTTCTACTTGTTCGGGCCTTGTTTCTTCTTGACACAAGTTCACGATGATTGTTAGTTCATTTGAACCTCAGTCCAGCATGTAGTAGGACTGTCATATAGGCATCGGCGTGAAGCATGAAGCTTACGCTCAGCGCCGGGGGCGCTTGGCAATGGTGCCTAGCCAGAATCGCATCAGTTCCTCTGTCCATATTTGCTGCTATCATGCTCACCTAGGTATCGCCAGGTATTCTGAAATGGGACTGTGATAATTGTTATGGTCTTGTCATGATGAGTGCCGCTTCAACGTTTGAGTACGTCATAATTAAGTGTCACTGAGTGTTTGTACATCTTGCTCTGTTCGGTCGCACCTTCTCCTAAATGGGAAAACAGGAATGACGGGATTTGTGCCCAATTTGCATACTCAGTACACAGAATTGACAGTTTGCACAATCAAGGTCAGGCAAATTCGCCGCCGCGTCATTGTCAGATAATCGTAAGCGCAGGGGAGCTCAGGCACGCGAGGCTAAGCATTCCGACGAACCAACAGACAGGATCAATCCCGCCAGCCAATCCAAGCTCGTTGCCGCCCGCCCTGAATGCTCTCAATTCGTCCCTGCCGTACGACCTTATTCCAGCTGGTGTGGCTTTCCTTTGTGACGTGGCTGGTGACGTCACGATGAAGGCGTCTCAGCCACTCTATAAGAGCTGCCTACTTCCTGGGTGTACAGCTTCTCCTGAGGATTTCTGCCCTTCTCATCACTTTACTCATTCAGAACGGCTTCGATATTACCAGTCTGCCCGAACATCACCGAAACGTTCTCAACTGCCTCGAGCCTCTCCAGATTCACAATCCTCTAAATCACACTTCCGCCAGACAGACAACATGGCCATCACCAACGCAATCGAGGACCTCTTCAAGAGCATCTACGAGCTCTTCGCCACCGTCTTCTCGACCATCTACAACATCCTCCAGACCTTCGTCAACGCCATCATCAGCTTCTTCAGTGGCATCGTCAACATGTTCGGCGACATCCTCTCGGGCGCCGTCGACATTGTCGGCGGAGTGGGCAAATTCCTCCTCGGTAAGTCTAATAATCTTCTGGCTGTGGCGCGAGCTCGACTGACTTTCACAGGAAACATCGTCATCATTGGTCTCTTTGCGGCTGGCGCATACATCTACGTGCAGTACACGGCGCAGGGCAGACAGGTTGCCTCGGGAAAGAAGACTGCTTAAGATGGCTGGGAAATGACTTTATTCGCCAGACCACGGTTTTGATGGAGGGGGCAGAAATTCGCACGCCAGGCTCGTGTGCGAGGGTTGGAATGATACCACAGCTCTGAATTGATTCAGCGACGACTTAGCAATGCAAATATATGATAGTGTGTAGGCTCATATACGCGCAATGCAACAGAGCCCATTCGCACAAATTTGACCCACTAGCTCATCGTCTGTCAATAGAGTGACAAGTGGAGCACTATCAAACAAGAGCACGAACAATATCTCCGGGGCCCGAGCTGTTTCTTGTTAGCATGCTGGCACTTGTCCGAGAGGGTGGACTCACAGCTTCAAAATTTCAATGGCGAGCGTCCCCATCGCAGTGCTACCTCCGTAGACGAGCACATCCACCGGCTTCTCAACCATATCCATGAAGATCCATAAGGTGCTTTGGCTGACCATGTCACTTCGTGAATGCAGGCACAAGAAAAAAAACCACTTTCACGGTTCCTTACGCCAGAGCTGGCACCCACATATTTTTTCACGGCCGTCCGGATGGTGCACATGGTGCATACTCTCGAGCGGACGCTGCAGGCCAACGTTCCCAAAGCTCCGGCTCCGCTGCATGACCTCATCGAGCGAGCCACGCTGGACCACGCTGGACAGCACTGGCACCGGAGGTGAAAGGAAAGAAATACCCCCTGCTACTCGAGACTGATATAACCCCAGGCATGGGCTATGACCTCAACTCAATCGACGATCCCGGCAGCGAGGACTTCGCCATGTTCGAGAAATGCTTCATCAGGCCATCGCCACAATTACTTCGATGGTCATGTCAACGAGATACTGACACTCAATACAAGCAACATCATCTGACGGTGTAAATTCAGACGCACCGCCTGTTATCGAAGATGCGACTATTGCGACGTGTCTTCGAGCAGCATTTGCCCCCAACCCTCCCCTGCAACAGGGAGAGCCCATTCTCTCATCCACTCCGACCGCAGTACCTGCTCCGAAGTCAGACGCTCCTCGGGCCTGAAGCGAAGCATTCCACGGATCATCTCTATGAATGCACGACTCTCCTCTTCGTCCATATGCGTCGCGTCCCCTCCTGCTCTCGTTCCCTGGATCGAGATGTTAAATCGCTTCTCCAACGACCGCATCTCTCTTCTCTCCTTTAATTGCCCGTCTTCAGTTAACTCCTTTGTCCGTGTATCCCACTTCTGCCACCACTCACGTGGTAGTGGTCCCAAGGCCTCAATTTGGTCTGCCGTCACTTCGTCTTCATTCCAGAGGAAGCCACTCAAGAATGGGCCGGAACCCATGGCCTCCCAGACCGCGAGCCCCAGGCTCCAAATGTCGGAGGGAAACGTGAGGGGCTTGTTTGGTTCAAACCTTGCCTCTGGCGGCTGGTTCTGCATGTGCGTGAAGGAGATGAGTCTCGGTTCCTTGGACGGGTCAAAGACTGTTCCGAAGTCATTAAGCCACAGCTTGGCCTCGGATAGAGTCACCTCGTCGCTTGGCTTGCCGAGCCAATTTGGCGTGTACACTTTTTTGGGTACTGACGTCGAGGTAACGGGCTGGCCATCGACTCGAGCAACGAGGCAAGGTTCTGGCTCGTAGTACTTGTCGTAGACCTGTGAGATGGAGAGGTGATCAAGCTCAGATGCCGGCATCTGAAGGAGAAGGTTTCTCGGGTGTGTATCTTCACACGGTCAGAGGGGTTTAGGCGACAGCAAGGCAGGCTCAGTACTCACCTCCGTGGACAAATCCGGCCCTGTGGACGTGTGATATGCCCATAACGATCTGCGCAGCCAGAGTCCTGGCCACGTCAGGTTGAAATGACATGTATCTGGATGTCTCGATCGACTCGGCCACGCTGCACTTGGCCAGTGCCGTGGCGATGCAGGTGTGAATGCCATTCGGTCCATTAAGCTTGAATCTGTCAAGGATCGGGATGACGAGTTGACCGGAGAAGTCTTTGGTTGGGTTCCCAGACAACGTGAGGAGAGCTTCACACTCATTCGACTCTTGGTCGCCAAGACCGACCTTCACGGCGACGTATTTGCCAAGTTGCTCATCGCGGGCAAGCCAAATGGTCGAGTAGCCTCCGTGGCCCAGCTTGTCGACTATGGAGTATCGTTGGTTCAGCTTGTCGCTGACCTCGACGGGGTGGTAACCCCCGGGGCCATACATGTCAATGTCCTCGACCCCGTAGACTTGTTGATAGGCTGGGGTGTCCGAGGAGGCTGTGGATACTGTCCTCCAATGTATTCTGTGGCCTTGGCCGCAATGATGTGCCCAGGGGTCCGAGAGCCGCAATTTTGGACGCGTCTTTCGCAACAACTGACATGCCCACGGACGCAGCCTGCATCCTGTCGGATCCCAAAAGGGGCGAGTAAGTTTCATGGAAATCTATGCGGCAACAACCTAGCACGGGTTGCGGATTGATCCAGGGTTGCATGATGCATGGTACAGCAGACCGACGCGGTGGGTAGGTTCGGTACGGTGTCGAGGTTGACGTGACGTTGGTTGGCACATGCCGGGCGCGCACAGACCATCTCTGCTCCTCGCCGAGACGGTAGTCGTCTTCCCAACGACGCAGCATCGAACATCCCCAACCAAATGTCATCAACACACCATGCCAGCACCCGCTCCATATGAGGTTCTCTTCGTGGACCACTCTTTGAGTCAATTGTCGCCCCTGCCAACTCCCAATGATCTAGCAGGTTTTGAGCCGCTGAAGAATGCAGGCTTCAGCGGCAAGCAGGTCGTCAAGGCGCCCTACGACTACGTCGTCAAATTCGGCCGCGATGTTGATGCCACCGAGGCCCACAGCATGATGTTCGTGGCCAAATCGACCGCGGTCCCTGTTCCGAGGGTATACGCGATCTATCAACGCCAGGAAGAGTCTGCCACGATCACCTACATCGTCATGCAGTACATCGAGGGTACAACCCTGGACGACATGTGGAACGCCTTGAATCACGATGAGAAGGCCAAGATCAGCCTGAAGCTCCGAGGTTATTTTGACCAGCTTCGTCAAATACAGGGCCTGGACTACTTTGGGAACATCGACGGCGGCGCGCCCCTCGACAATATTTTCCGCGGGACGGAGGGTGGGAGTCAGTTCAAGACGGAATTCTCAACAGAAGATGAACTCGTCGAAGCCGTCATCCGCGTATACGAAACCGACCTTGGCGAGCGCGTGACTGAGAGGGCACGGTATTACAGACATGTGCTGCCAACCGCTCTCCGCGGCAGCGGCTCTCCCGTCTTCACGCACAACGACCTCCAGAGGAAGAACATCATGATCCAGCCCGACGGGAACGTGGTCGTGATTGACTGGGAGTCTGCGTCGTGGTGTCCGACGTACTGGGAATGCGCGACTGCCACTTTCGCCAACGGTGGATGGTACGATAACTGGCATGAATACTTGCGGATGGTGTTGGATGAGTATCCGAATGAGGCGCTGTGGCTGTCAACCCTGAAACTGGAGATGTGGTCGTGAGGCGAGGGCTCATGGCTAATCTCGAGGACCACGTCCAGTCTCAGACTGTACTACATCTAAAGTCATGTCACATATTCGGCAAAAGTCCTATCGCCCCGATAATCCCAAAAGACCCATCCGACCAATCCACCAGATCCCCTATACTCCCCAGCGCAGGGTCGATATCCGGCACGCCAAAGTCATTCAGCGACGCGACGTACCCGACGTCCGCGCCCGGCGCGAACCCGCCCTGCGGCGAAGCGGGCGCGTCGGGCCGCGGGTGCGACGAGTTGAGCATGATCTCCAGGAAGCGCGCGTAGCGCATGGCCATGTGCGTGTCGTCCGGGGACCCGGCGCGCATGGCGGCGATGGACTGCCTCAGGAGGCGCAGGTCGTCGTGGGCTTGGGCCGTGGAGCTGGCGGTGAGCGTTGTCTGGGGGCTCAGTTCTAAAACTCACTTCCCGCGGGGGTGCTGCATACCTTGAGGAGGTGCAGGTTGGCGGCGACGAGGAATTGCCAGCAGCGCACGGGGACGTATTTGAGCATGTTGGACGGCTCGAGGACGGTTATGATGGTGTTCAGCATCTCGCGGCTCGCGGATGTGGCGCGGTCTGCCAGCTGGAGGAGGGCATCGGATCCCTTGTGGCGGGCGGGCCAGTCGCCTGGTTCGTTGAGAGACATGTAGCTTGCCGGGGCGAAGCTGTACATGACTAGGTACTGGTATTCGAGGTCGACGCAGGCGCGCAGGAGACTCGCGTCGTCTAGCACCATGTTAATACCTTACTAAAGGATCTTGTCTCACGACTTACCTGCGACTGCATAGGAATAGTGACGGCGCTTCCAGTACCCCAGCCCTCTCTCGATGTATTCAAGGTCAGGCAGTACCGAGCTCGCGGCCACAGCCGGGCCCGCCCTCTTGATCGACTGCAGCAGGTCTTTTGCCTTCTTTGCCTCAAGCGTGAGCTCGTAGTAGCTCTCCCACAAGACACTGTTCGGTAGTAAGCTGGCGAAGGAGGACGAGAACCGCGCGCGAATAGCATCAGTGGACTTGGCGGGTGACAATGTGTCGAGGCCTAACCTCAGGGACAGGCTCTCGTCGGCGAGGTAGATGAAGACGGATATCAGCTGGTTCCATTCGTGCTTGAATGTCTCGTGCGGGGAGAAGGCGCCCTGACTCTCGCGCGAGACTTGCTCGAAGCAGCCGCTTTCCTGGGCCAAGGCAATGGCGTTGGAGAGGAGCATCCTGACATTGGTCAGCGTGAGTTGGGGGAAAGGTTACAGGTATTTACCATGACATCTTGTTGCTGCGGTAGGCTGGCGCTACGATGTTGAGCTTTTCGAGGAGCGTTGACATGCCGAATCGTTGTTGGCTCGTGGCAGCCCCGAGGGTGCCGGGATCGTTCTCGTCGCCTCTCGGCCCGGGGTCCGGATGACTGAAGAGATCATGGTCGTCGCCATCACTGAAGCCGAGGGGGTTGTTAATGGATTTGGAGTGCCACTCAATCATGAGGAGCATGGACACTATTGCCCCGAGGGACCGCGTGATCAAAGATCCCCAGATAGCTGACTGCAGGTACTTCTGGAGGAGCCGCCAGGCCTGCCAGTGTATTCGCTCCGACCGTATCTCGCCGTAGGGCCCGGAGAGGATGTGGTACCGGGACGCGAGGGTCACAAGGCACGTCAGCAGCAGGGGCTCGTTCGCGACGAGGAGCACATATCTGGCTGAGTCCCGATAGAAACTGTGGACGATGGGTCGCATGGGCCAGAGGACGTTGAAGTAGAAGTCGAGATACTCGCTGATCTCGAGCTTGGTCAAGACGCCCTTTTTGATAAGGACGAATCTCCCCCAGTCTGCTTCGTTGGCAGGCTGCGGCCAGGCGTCGGCCCCAGCGCCATTCTGACCCGCAGAAGACCGAGAGGCCGTGTTGGCGCAACTACCGCCCTCTCCTCGTGGCCCCGGTCCCTCCCCGTCGCTCTGCACCCCGGCGGCGGCAAGTGTCAAGAGGTCGAGCCCATCGGTCGTGTCATGTAGCCGGGCTGCGATGATCCGGCTTCTTGGTGTGGGATTTGGTCGTGAGGACGATGGAGGACCGCCTTGGGCGTCACTCGGGACAGAACGTCCACCAGGTGACTCCGAGAGCAGATGGAAGTCTCCATGTGAGAGTGCATCGTCGAGCATAGAGAAAGCCCCCGAGTCCCCAGCCGACTCCCCCGACATGGACCCCGTGGCGACATGTATGGTCCCGGCGCGCTCTGGCTCTCGGTCGGTACCAGACCACGACTCTTTCGTGGTTGATGCCCGTGCTGAGAGCCGGCTTCGTCGTAAACCACTGCTCCTGGAGTTTCGAAACTGGCAGGTCTTCTCATCGGCGACACAGCGTCGGCATGGATGTCGCTGGCCAGGCACGGCGGGCACACAGCGGGTCTTTCGCTGTCGGCAAGCTTCACAAGACAGGTACGCCCGCCGCCGGGAAGCCTCGGATGCTGAGTTCACCTGGTTGACCGGCAGGAACTGTAACCCGCTTTCGCTGTCATTCTGGGTGTCTGGGCCTGGGTTACTCTCTGTTGTGTCCCTTCCAGCCACCGAAGGGCTCTCCGCGGCTGGCTGGGATGATTCCATGGCGGATGCCGAGCGAGTCGGAGTGTTGAGAGGTGGATGATGTCGGATATTCCAGATGAGGGAAATGTTGTCTCTTGTGGATTGATAAATGGAGACTTCGGAATGTACCCCGCATTCCCCACATTGTCCCCGCACTTGTTGAGAGTCGCCGAACTCGGACAAAGTCTATTGCTTCTATCGGTTCAGCCCAATGAGGCAGGATATCTAACGGGCTCAAGCTACTCCTCTCTTTCCCTGGCCATCCGTTCAGTCATCGTGGAGCCAGTCTCGTACACCATCTTCCAGTTTGTCTACTCGTCAAACACCTTGCCGGGATTCATGAGCCACCTATCCCGGTGTTAGTCGATGGACACGTTTAATCAGCGGATGGATCGTCCACCTACTTGGGGTCGAGGGTCTGCTTCAACGCCTTCATGACGTTGAGTGTGTCAGGGCCGATCTCTTCCATGAGACATCTCTGCAGTAGACTATCGTCAGTATCATGCCTTCCTGCACCAGATGGGTCAATGTCCAGCACGTACCTTCTTGCCCAGCCCAATGCCATGCTCTCCCGACACGGTGCCCTCGAGCGCAACCGCCTTGTGCATCATCTCGTCGATGAACGCCTTGACAGCATTTTTCTGCTCAGGTTTATTAGGGTTGTACATGATGATCTGGTGAAAGTTGCCGTCGCCGACGTGGCCAAGCACGCTGGTGAAGAGACCGAGGCGAGAGGCGTCCGTTTTGCACTCATCTGGTTTCCGTCAGCCCGTGCCAGTGTGATCATGTTCCGTACGAATCCCGCTTACCTATCAGCTGTGCCATTCTCGAGATGGGCACAGCGACGTCTGTCGACCAGATCTCCGTCCCTTCGGGGCGTACGGCAAGGGATGCCCACAGAGCCTGCTTCCTTGCGGACCACAGGGACTCCATGGAAGCTTCGTCTGACGCTGACGCGAAGGAGTTGCAGTTGGATTTCATGGCAATCTTCTTCACTATGGCGGTGCTGTCATCGATGGCTTGACTCGTTCCCGAGAATCTAGACTGCGGTCAGCATCACGCCTTACCCCGAGGAAGGTGTCACATCTCCCGTCCAGGAATACTCACTTCAGAAATAGAGTCGCCGCCTCTTCCCACTTCCTGCCGCCAGCCCCACCACTCTTGTTGATGACCTTCATCTGGACGTCATCCATGAGTTCTAGAGCGGCGAGATTCACACCTTTGCGAATCATGGCAGAGGCAGCGCTGGCAGCCGACTTGACCGACGGGAAAGTAGCGATAGCCACGCTGTACTTCTCGGGAAGCACCACCAATTTCAGCGTCGCTTCCGTGATGATACCGAGCGTCCCTTCAGAGCCGGTAAAGAGACCGTTCAGGTTGTAGCCGGCCGATGTTTTCCGAGGGCGTTGCCTTGTTTTGATCACTGATCCGTCGGCAAGGACAACTGTAAGGTTGATCACGTAGTCCTTCATAGTGCCGTATCGCATCGCATTCGTCCCACTACAGTTGGTGGAGATCATGCCTCCAACCAGGGCCGTCGGGCTAGGATCGAGGGGCAGAAACAAGCCGCTGTCCTTTATCGACTCGTTCAGATTCATCCAGTTGACGCCCGCCTGTACCACCACGTCCAAATCGTCCGGGTGGAACTCGACCACCCTGTCCATGAGCGACAGGTCGATGCAGACGCCGCAGTGTGGCGATGTCGAGTTTCCCTCGACACTGGAGCCGGCGCCAAAGGGGACCATGGGAATGTTGTTCTTCGCGCACACCTTGACGACGAACGAGACGTCCTCGGTGCTCGTGGGTCGGACGATGGCGACGGGACGGGATGTCGTGTGGGAGGTTGACCATTCGGAGTGGCCATGGTCTTCAAGGTCGTCAAAGTCGGTGCTAACGGCGTCTTGGCCGAGATGGGTGCGTACTTCCTCTAGGGCCTGGACATCTGAGATTAGTACCAATTGCCTCAGACCACTAGATAGACATGTGTAGGGTGATTTACCTTTAATGTATCTTCTCTGCTGGCGTACTGTCGCTTCTGTCGACTCTGGGTCTGCGCATCAACTTCTGCCTTTGGGGTTGCCTGCAGGCCACCCCCTAGAAGCACTGTCGCAGTCATGCCGCCAGCAGCGATGCCCGTCGCGGCGTAGAGGAGCTTCGAACCGCCCCCGGAAGGAGAGGCACGATGGCTCTGGTGCCGTGTCCAGGATGTCGACGCCGCTTGGCGCACACCCTGGGCCAGCGGCCGCCAGATGGGACGCGTTGCTTGGGGTCTCATGGCGGGCCAGGAGGATATGCCGAGGAGGCTTCGTGTTTGAGTGACGACGACGATGCAAGACAAACGACCAGAATACGAGCGGCTTAAGAAACAGATCGCTTGGTGAAAAGCTACCGAGTCCTCGAACTCAAAAAGATAAACTCCAACCCTCGGGTAGCAGCGGAGGAAGGCCGGATACTCGGTGGCCTCCGGATATTCCCAAAGCGGAATACCCGGGTCTCGCCCCGAACTCCACCAAACATGCCCCGCGCCGGCATCGTCGACAGAATCTGGAGACCCCGGATTTGCACCGGACCATGTCGCCCAGACAAGGGCAACTACTCTTCTCTGATTGAAGTATTTTACCTCTCGCATCTACCCACTCCATCGGTGTTCCATCACACTGCTCTCTGTCTCCTTCTTGAGTCAATCATCCAGTCATCACTTGTATCACAGCTGCAAGATGGACGCCGAAGACCAGAAACCCCAAGGCTCTCACGTCTCCGAGAAGGCCCCTTCGTCCGGCGAAGAGGCCAGCGACGGGCGCGTCGTCATGGACCCCGAAGCGCACAAGAAGCTCCTGCGACGCATCGACTGGCGCGTCATGCCCGTGGTGAGTCCCTTGCACCAGACCAGTCCCCGGCACGTGTAACTGACTCCCCAGCTCTGCTTCACCTACGCCCTCCAGTACTACGACAAGGCCCTTCTCAGTCAGGCCGCCATCTTCGGCATGCGCGAGGACCTCGACATGACCGAGGGTCTGCGGTACTCCTGGGCCTCCCTCATCTTCTACTTTGGCTACATGGCCGGCACCTATCCCATCTCACTGCTCGCACAGAAGTTCCCCACGCGCTGGGTCATCACGGCTATCTGCTTGCTGTGGGGCATTGTCGTGCTGACGACGCCGGCTTGCAAGACGTTTGAGCACTTCCTCGTGAACCGCTTCTTCCTGGGACTCATCGAGGCCGGCGTGTCGCCCATCTTCATGATGGTCGTGGGTCTGTGGTACACGCATGCCGAGCAGGTGTCCAGATCCAGCTGGTGGTACTCGTTCAGTGGCGGGTCACTGCTCGTATCGCCGCTGATCAACTACGGTCTCGGCCATATCAGGGGCGGCTCGATGGCCCCTTGGCAGTACATGTACTTCATCGCCGGCGCAGCAGTACGTATTGCCCTCGCTTACCCCGTCCATCCCAATCCGACTGCATCCGACTAACACTATTCAGACCCTCATCTGGGGCGTCGCCCTCTGGTGGCTCTTCCCCGACACCCCCCAGCTCGCCAAGGGCTTCACGGACTCGGAGCGCCAGATGATCCAGGAGCGCGTGCGCTCCAACAACGCCGGCTCCGAGAACAAGACCTTCAAGCCCTACCAGCTGCGCGAGGCGCTCACCGACTACCAGCTCTGGGGCATCTGCATCCTGTCCACCGTGTCGTGCACGGGCTCGGGCGCCGTCACGACGTTTGCGCCCATCGTCTTCAACGGCATGGGCTTCACGGTGTTCCAGAGCCTGCTGCTCAACCTGCCCATTGGCGCGCTGGCGTTTTTCTGTATTCTGGGGTCCGGGTATCTGGGGCAGCGGGTTCCTAATGCGCGGCTGCATATTGTGTCTGCGGCTTGTTTGCCTGTCATTCTGGGTTGTTGTCTTTTGTAAGTGATCGCCTAAAAGCTTCGAATTTCGGGTCTGACTTGATATTAGGTGGCAGCTCGAGTCTGAGGCTAGGGCGGGCCGCATCATCGGCTTCTACCTCCTCAACTTCTTCTCGTCGGCCTGGACGCAGTGCATCGGCCTCGGAACCTCCAACGTCGCCGGCCACACGAAGAAGGCCGTCTATGCCGCGGCGACCTTTATCGCCTACTCGGTCGGCAACATCATCGGCCCTCTCATGTTTGATGCGTGAGTCAGACCCTCCCTTTAGATTGAGCCAGAACGCTGACATGAAGCTTCTCAGATCATACGCACCACGCTACGATCCTAGCTTCACGGGCATCCTCATCTGCTTCGTGGTGTGCTTCGTCTGTGCTGAGATCCTCCGGGTCCTGCTCGTTAGGGAAAACAGGAAGCGCGAAGAGCAGTACGGGCCGGCGGACTTCTCCCAGGGTCTGGATGATTTGACGGACAAGGAAAACAAGTCTTTCCGCTACCATCTCTGAGCTTGCATCGTGTAGCTTTAGATCTCGGTCGAGATATGGTACATAATAGAACCAGGTACTACCATGAATCACGCTGAATAGTCACATGGATGAGTGCAATGAAAAAGAGAGTTTCGCAAGTATAGACTTGGTAAATACGGGAGTGTTACATGATTTTTCAAATAGGTCACTTCAGGTGCAACTTCACTACAGATTCCTACATGCGGAAAGTGATTTAACAGTGTATTTCTACCACTCAGAGGTCCCTTGGTTCTAGTGGTATGGCGGGGACGAGACGACGATGTCATACTGATGGTACTCTACACCTGCCTGCTCGCCGAGCTTTCTCAACTCGAGCCGCATCTTCCGGGTGAAGTGCTTCCTCCTGATATACCACGTATAGATACTGAACGACTTGAGAAGCGGTGTCGTACGCCGCCAATTGCCCAGCCAATCCTCGATAGCTTCATAGACCGTCGTCTCGTCGATCTTATACTCCGGCCCAGGTCGAAAACGCTGCCCCCAGTCGTCTTTGATGACGAGGCGCTCCATATTCCGAGGCAGGACGTCCGCCAGGCCCCAGGAAACGCCCGGCCCTTGAGCCATGAGGAGAAGCCAGGGCACCTCAAGGGTTCTGATGTGTTCAAAGTCCCGCAGCCCCTTGAGTGAACCAGAAGGGAAGGAGTCTGAGTCGGGAATTGCCGGGTGATAAGTGTACCTCTGTTCCGCTCGCAACGTCAAGTCGGTGAGGGTCGCTGGTACCGCCTTCAACGAAGTGGCGACCTGGTCGCGGTCAATCGGACGCCGGTTGTTGCGTTTGTTTTCCTCGTTGATGGCGTCGTATTGGATCAACCACGTCAGATTGGTCAGTCTCGAACAGGTCGCCAGCAGAGGCCCGAGTGTGGTCTCCCTGATACCGTCAATCCGCAAAATCTCAAGGCTGTCAAGTCCTGGCTTGCCAAAGGGCCAAAACTCGTCGGGATCAAGCTCCTCCCTTGTATCAATGCCAATTGAGATCTCCCTGAGGCTCGGAAGGTAGAAAAAGGAGAGCGGGGCAATATTGTGAAAGTCGTCGCGCGTCGTGGGGCTGTAGGTGCTGAGCACTATGCGCTGGGCGGTTGTCGAATATGAGCCCCGGAAGTCGTTGTTGGTGAAGGTGACGACCTGGAGATTTTGGAATGGAGCATTGACGCACGGGTTGCGGGTAGCGAAGGCATCTCGTATTGCTAGCGACAAGAACGGGACACACCCGGAGAAGTTCGGCTCGATAGTCAAGGATGTCAGGTTGGGGAGCAGCACCAGCAAGAGCGCCAAGGCAGCTTCCATGTCGCCTCTCTTGAAGTATTCGACCCAGCAATCTTGGTGACTCATGCCTGTCTGACGAATTTTGTCTTCAGCTTGCCGGACATTGAGGGGAATTAGGGGGATGGGAAAGTAAGGCGAGTCCGAGTTCGCTGGACATCGATAGTCCCTCTCAATGATGACGGATTTGATGTGACCGCGAAGCTCGGGGCGGCTGATCATGTTCTGAAGGAGTCGAGGTATCTGTGCAAGAGGCCCCGAGTTCGGACGTAACGTAATGGTATGGTAAATGGCCGGTGTGGCAGCTGCATTGAACGTTCGGCTGACGAGACGTACAATGAGAAGTTGGCTCAAGTCGAAACCCTCCAGAATGAGGTCCAGGATTTCCGTTGGCAAGGAGGAAATCGGGGGGCTCGTTGTCGTAGGCTCGAGACATTGAACAGGAAATGCAATGTCCGCTGCGTTCAGCTTCAAACTGGATTCATCGGCCTTGTCAGCACCGCCACGCTTCCTCGGCCTCCTGCGCTTTTTGTTGCCGCCAGCCATGTCTAGCGAAAGAAGTCCGCAATTCTCCTTGGTGGGAAGAATACACAGCTAGCGCGGCATCAAGCCACCGAAAGAGTACCTGACTGATCGTGAGCCTTGGTATGCTGCAGGTTGAAGAGAATGGTTGAGATGCAGGTGTACAGCAGGTGCAGATATTTTGTTCCGGGCCAAGAATGACGAATTTGCTTTTTCAAGGTGCTGTGGTCGGCAGGGGGCAGTCTCGAGGGTTAGGGTTAGAACCATCCTCGTCAACTCAATAGCTCAAGATTGTGGTCCAAAAGTTTCGTCCCTTTTACCATTTGGTATGAAAGTTTCACAAAGCATTCGAAGCTCCAAATAAATAGGCTCATGAAACGACATACAGAGGCAGCTTGTGTTCATCTGTTAGCAGTCTGTGGCCACTGCTTGATCGAAGCTAATCCCGGCCGACAACCGTGGCAAATAACACCACCCCCACTGGTTCTGTTTCCTTCCTTGTCACCAGTACTATCGTGGCCTGACAGTCCCAATTACAGCTGGGCAGACGTCATAGTAAGCTTGATTTCTGGACTTATTGTGGCCCAAGGACGACACGGCGGCGCCGGTGAATTGGATGACGGCAAGACGATGGCGAGAATCATGAGGACAAGATCGCGTGTCTTCGTTTCTTCGTGCTTCTTTCCAATCTTTTCGATTTCTTGGATGGATTTCGAGGCGTCTTGAAGCATGCAGAGCGGCATGCTGAAAGCGTTGAGCACTTCGTTCTCGTTGGCATCCAATATGTCCTTCTGCATCTCGACATAGGTGCCGATGATGACACCAATAAGGGCGTCGGTTGAAGGGATGGCTTCGTCAATGATCTTCTTGGGATTTGGGATGTTGATGTTGGACTTGTCGGTGATCCATCGGGGAAAGTTCTTGCGTGCGGGATAGCTCTGTTCGCAGTTTTTCGCACACGAAGATATCTGCTGGCAGGGGCCAGGGGACACATTAGGGACGGGATCGTCCCTCAAGGTCACCCAATCCTTCTCGATTCCCTCGGCGAGGAGGCCTTGTAGCATCCAGCCTGGTCGCGCATCTTGAGCCCGACAATGCGCCTACCAGGGTTCGGACCCGGTGTATAGAAAAGCTTGGCCTCTGTGCATTTGCCGCTGCCACTGGAGCCCTGCGACTCCCACTTACAGTACGTGTATTTCAGACCTTCGCCGCCCGGAATCTTCATGAAGTTCTCGAGCCGGTGATTGATTGTATCCTTGACCCAGTCGGCGTACCACCAAAACTGCGAAATTAGGCATCGTCAGTAATCAAACGGGTTAAACGGGCGCATGCAGTATCGCCATATAGCCTTCCACAAACAGGATGAATCGCCTAGTTCTTTGTGGTGGGACGGGAAGCGAACTTTCGTACCGCTGTGCATGTTATCGTTGCTCCAGTTGCTGACCGGACCAACGGGGGACTTCCTCTGACCTGCACGCTCCCTCACTCATGCATCAAGTGAAGCTGTAGACAAACAATGTGGCTGTCATGTCGGTTTTCAGAACGTTCCAGATGGAACATTTCAACTTTCGCTGACATTCAGCGCACCAAACTATCCTGGATAATCACATAATCTAATTCACTCTCTTGATGATATACACAAGGGTTGGAGACGAGGAACCATCTCTAATAAGATGAAAGTTTCATAACTATAAACGCTAGACATGGCAGCGAGGGAGATCTCGCCAATGAAGCCAAGGACTTGCCCTCAGAGTATACCGACACCGGCCGTACTCCCAAGTGTCTGACCTCAATCTGTCAGGGAGTGCTTAGTAGCATGTTCAAGAAAGCTGGATGAGAGTAAGCCCATCCCATCGGCGAGACCCTTTACACGCACTGGGAGTACCACTGGTTGGAGGCTCGGCAAGTGCCCTGCGAGCAGCACGTAGGGCCCGTCCAACCCTGGCCGCCGCACTGCGCCCACATGGCCGCACAGGCGCCAGAGGGAGGGCCAGCAGTGGGCGTGCTGGGAGGCGAAGCAGTGGTCGTGGGGGGCGCGGGGGGGCTGCCGCCGCCGCCGCGGATGTCCGAGTGCGCGTTGGTGGTGAGCATCTGGGCGTAGGCGTCGAACCAGGCGCCTGCCTGGGGGGCGCCCGACATGCCGCAGGTGCCGTCCGACTCGCCGCCGGGCTTGACCCAGACGAGGGCGTCGACGTTCCCGTTGTTGGTGTTGGTGGTGAAGGGCTGGCCGAAGCCCGCGGGGTGGACGTTGCACCAGTCTCCCCACTCGGAGCGGGCGCCCGGCAGGGCGAGGCGGCCCGTGTCGATGATGAAGCTTGTCGGGAGGCCGCGCTGGCGGAGAGCGTTGCCGAGGGAGTTGGCGTAGCGGGACTCGTCGGCCGAGGGGCTTCCGGCAGTGTAGGGTGGCGGGTTGTTGGTCTGATAAGGGTTGAAGTTGGAGACGTTGCTCGAGTAGCCGCGGATGCGGGCATTGCCACCGGCCTTTTGGAGGATGGTGGCCACCTGGGCGGCGGCTGTTCGTGTAGGTCAGCATGAGTACGCTTCTCGGGGGTGCAGGGGAGCATCATGGTGGATAACTAGACGTACTAGGCGCAAGGTTGTCCTGCCAGCCGAGCCAGCCGCCGTTGGCCACATCAAGGTACAGGTGGATGTGGCTGGCTTGGAGCTGCTGGATGGCGTAGGCAATGCCGTCCTCCTGAGGGCCGCGTGCGTTACGACAGAAGGTGCTGGTACCAGTGACCATGTTGCCGATGGCATCTGGCTCGAGGACGACGGCGAACTGCAGGTCCGATGCCGCCTTGAGCTTCTGGGCGAACGGCTGGACGTACTCGTTGCGGTACCTGGCGGCGCCGTTCTGGGCAAAGCTCAGCTCTCCAGAGGAGTGGCCGGCACTGCAGTCGCGGTCCGGGATGTTGTACAGCACGAGGCCGACGATGACATTCTGGCCCCTGGATTGGGCGGCGCGGGCATCCCGGATGGCGTCGTCTATGTCGCGCAGCAGGAAGATGTTGGAGATCCAAACGAAGGTGCCGACGTTGTCTTGGATGTACTGCACCTTTGCGGCGTTGTTCTGGTCCCCGCGGGACTGGAAGGCTTGACGGGTCTGCTGGAGCGACTGGCTATACTTGGGGTTGACGAACAGAGTCCTGCCGACGAAGGGATTAGTACCGGACTGGCGCGGCTCCAGCTCGGGAACGGCCGAGGCGCTGCACGTGGCGGCGAGCAGGCCGGCGAGGAGGGCGAGGGCCGAGCGCATGTTGGTGCTTTTTGCAGTTGGTACGGATGATCGATCGACTGTCAGATTGCCGAAGGACCCTGAACCTGCTGGCTGGTCGGAGTGCCTGACCATCTCACCAGGGAACCGTGATCGGCGGAATCTTTATACCTTTGCAAGGTATAACACGATCCACTCCTCTCGGAGGGTGCCTCCGTGATGCACGCAACAGGTACGGCCCCGAGCTCCGTGCCCAACGGTTGATCACATGGAGCACCTCCGGATTGGCCATATTTACCCGTTAATCATTTGTGCATGCCGGAGATAAGTGCCGTCTACGACTGGGACTGGGCTCATGGGAACCAAAAGGCCCGAAATGCTGTCCCTCATAAGGAAAGGTCTTGGCTCTTAGATGCGAGCCGCACGAATAGACGTGGCGCTGCCAATGAATCAATCAATTTAAATTAGAGGGTTGTGCTTATGCAGTGAAATCGTCTTTTCACTGCAATTCGGTTAAATTAAATCAATCCTTACTCGACGCGTCATTGGGTCGTCGACTTACTAACCGAGTCAATATGCGATGGTCCACTGCCCAGATGCTCTCCCCTGTCCGTCTCGGTCGCCAGCACCAAGGGGACCGTCTTCCCCACATCTTGCGCCGGGTAAAGGGCGTTACACTGGCTGCAAGACGCTGTCAAGGCGTAGGATGATGGTCTGAGATCGCCACTTACCGCGACGGTAAGGCTGGGCAGGGCAGGAGACTTCCGTTGCGGATATCTGCTGCCAGCACATCGCGCGGTTCGGCATCATGGCGGCAGACAGCAAAACACAGCACATAATATTAACTCGGCATTCCGCATTGCTGTCCTGCACAATGTGCCCTCTTCTGTGCATCCTTGGAAAAGAAGTAGGCCAACATCCCGACATTGACATTATTGGTGAGTTGAATAGCTTCCTGCACCGTGTCGAAGGGGAAGAAGGCGGCGACGGGGCCAAACGTCTCTTTGGAGGCGCGGCGCAGGAGCCGGCACGAACATACGCTGCGGTACGTCTTCAAAGCCCTTTCAGCGGCAGCGATTGCATTACTTTGGTGACCTTGCTTTACATATCATGTCTTTTGCAATCCTCAAGTCAACAAATGTCGAGTCTCCCGGCCCTCTGTCGAGGACGACGCTCACCGAGATTGACAAGGTGTGGACCGCTCGCGCAAGTCACTTTGTCGCGGATTATGCGATAAGCTCTAGTGTCTAGTGCGTATGAACCATCATGATACTGGATTTTCAGTTTACTCACGATCCCTTAGCATTGTTGACGTGGACGGCAACCGGAATCTTGATGTGTATGGTCACCTCTCCATCGCTACCAGAACGTGTGCTGATAAAAATGCATTATGCAGTTATTGCCAGATGGCTTTTAATGCGCTCGGCTATAGTAGTCCGGTCCTGATCCAGGCATCCCGCTCATTGGAGATGGTAGATGCCCTCGTCAACAGTCCGGCCACCGGCAACTACCCATCGCGGGACTAGTTCAGCTTCCTGCGCGATGGCCTACTCGGGATTTACGCCGCCGGGTCTTAGAAGGATCACGACGGCCAAGTCCGGATCTAAATCGAATGAATTTGTGTTCAAGGCGACATTCATGCTTCACCAGCGTCACCAGCGGGCAAAAGGTTTAGAGTGGACGGAGGAGGAGATGGCCTCGAGCCTGAACAATGCCGCGCCGGGATCGCCGGCCCTGGCTATTCTCAGTTTCCAGGAATCTTTTCACGGAAAAGGTATCGGAGCTTTAGCTACCACGTGGTCGAAGGCCATGCACAAGATGGATATTCCCACCTTTGACTGGCTCAAGGCCCCATTTCCCGCGCTTCGATACCCGCTGGGGTCCCATGTCGCAGAACGACGCTAAGGAACAACGATGCGTGAAGGAGGCGGAACGGCTCATCGAGACCTGGAAGTTCTCTTTGCGCCCATGCTTCGTCAGATACGGGCAGTGAGTTTGGGCATCTCATAAGTGTTTCAAGGACATGCTGGAATTTTCCCGATTTAGGGTCTAAAGCCAGCTTCAATCCTTCTGATCCGGATGTGTCCCGGTCGGCTCCATGATGCAGACATCTCGTCGGACATCGGCTGGCTGTCCCCTGCCCGTAATGTAGTCACACATGGACTAATTACGAGCATTATAAGCCCTGCATCGTGTTCAGCTGTGTCTCACAGTGAGACTCCTGGTGCCAAGCCAAGAGGAGGCTGGCCGCCGAGACGGTCTAGATCGTCGACTAGATGTGCCTTTCTGCGAGTGGCGAATCCAATTCAACTTACCAGTCAAATATTATGGGAAACCAAGAATGCGACTCCTGACCCCTGTAAACCAGCCCCAGCTGGGTCAATAGCGCTGCCAATTTGAGATGCCAGGGTAATAAAAAGGTGACAGGGGCACAGGCGAGACTGGTTGCCCTCTACGCATGTATATTGCTGATGCCCGCGCGGTGGTGAAGATTCGACCTTGAGATCTTCTCTCCTGGTAGAAGCCTGGCGTTAATTGGTAGAGTTAACACCCAATCCCATTTCTGCTCCTAGAAGTCAAGGCAACCTTTCAGTCTTTTGACCTCCCTTCGCTGCCGTCAAAATGGCCGACCCTGGAAGGCAGACAGATCCCCAGATTCCTCAAGGCACCATAACGACGGCCTGGCCGACCGAACCCGTGGCTGGCCCTCCAGATCCGGAGCTCTGGAAGACGATCAAGGACGATGAGCCAGAGCGATATCAAAAACTCAAGCTGTACCATCTCCCCGGCCATTCAGATATCACTTTGTTCGACTGCTACGACCGGGCCTACCGGCTGAGCCAGTACTTCGCCAGCGTCCATGCCGCCCTCAGAATCCTCAAGCGTCGAATCCCGCAAGAAGAAACCCAGATCTGGAAGTTTCTGGACGCCTTTAGCGAGGCCATAGACACGGGTCTGCGCGCCTTCTGGCAGGCCATGAATCAGGACGCTCTGGCGCTGCTCGAGCATGGCCAATACGCCCCAATCCATATCGCCCTCGCGTTACCGGGCAAGCATGGTGACGCGGGCAAGAGGCCCCTGGACGACCCTGAAGACGGAGTGCCGAAGCCCGCCAACCCGGATGACAGCGTGGAAGAGGGCGACGATGTGAGTACCTTTTGCCCCCCACCCCCCGCGAGAGGACGACAGGGAGCTAACGACGCCCACAGTTCTTGCAGATCTTCATCGGCTTTGTGAATGTTCTCTGCAACCACTACCCGAAGCTGAAGGAGGTCGGGCCCAAGACGGGCGTCTCGTGGTCTCAGGTGCTGGGGAGTGTGGTCCAGGCCGGCCAGGCCTTCTACGATGAGTACACTCACAAGAAGGGAGACCCTCCGCGTTCAAGGCCGTCCCTGCCAGGAGTACCAGGGTCCGAGGCGGTTACTAGGCCGGGGGGTAAGAAGAAGAACCACGGCGGCAATGGTGGTCCCCCGGGCGTAGTTTCCAAGCTGTAAATCACGGAAGGGGATGGTGTGTTTCCTTTCTCGGCAGTTGATGGGCACATTGATGGACGCTAATAACAAGGGCCGAGCCTAGACTTCCCGTTTATCTCAGCTCTCATTTTGTGGCGCCTATTCTGGTGAGCTGAGCTGCAGGGGTTTGCGTGACGGTTTCGGCTGGCCTGCATGAGATATTCAATAGACTTGGGCGAGGCCCTGGAGCTGTCACGCCCCCCGGCCAGAAGCAGCCTGGAGTTGTAGATTGAACCACAACCAGCACACAGCACAGTCGCAGCATATCGTGATTTGGCCATGGTCGTGAGAGTGTCTTCTAGGGGAGACATACACCAGTGGGTGGTCTGCCATTTTGAAGTCTCACGCCATTCCCAACATATCCTTTCTCGTCCATCATCACCACGAAACACACTGCTCTGGTCCCCAGCTCACCTCCAATGTCAATCTATTCTGCCCCCACCAATGGCGTGATAGCGCTCGAGAAGACGCTTACGACCGCCGACGAGACGCTGCGAAAAGTCCATCCGCCGGTGGCTCGACTCGCCGTCATAGTCACTGACATCGACGGCTATCTCGCCGACGGCGTCCGGTTTACCGGCTATGTTGAAAACCTACTCAAGATGCTCAAGCAGGCGCTGCAGATGTGCAAGTATCTCGGCGAGTTGATTCCCGAAGTCGGGCCCATACTGGCCGACGCCGCCAGCATAATCGAGAAGTTCAACATCGAGGACAAGGTCCGCTGTGTCGTCCATGAGATCAAGGCTATCCTTAAACGCGTACGCCCCTCTCTGCATCTCCTCCTCATGGCCATGGGGATGACCGCTCAGTATCGCTGACGAGAACATGAATCTGGCTTCAGGCCCAGGACGGGGTCATCCACAAGTTCAAGGCGGCAACGTCTAAAGTGTGCAGCGAGCTTGAGAATGCCCTCCGCGTGGTCCCAGGGTGGCTGCAGACCATTGGAATCCTGAAGATGATCTTCATGCTGATTGATATCCTCCTCCCGGTTTTCTTTGAGTCGAAGCAAGATATCAAAGACCTGTTCTATAAGGCCCTGGAAGGTTTGTCGGGCGACTCTGCCAAGTACATCGAGTGAGTGCTTAGTTCGTCTTCTGCTTTGCTTCTACCACGACTTCCCTCAGCCAATATAGTACTACCCGTGACTAACGCGATCGTCTCTCTAGTGCACTGGGGCAAGCATTTGATAAGATCAAAGGCTTTCTTGAGCGCACGTGGGAACCGATCCGAGCAGCAGTCATTGAACCGGTGAGAAACCTTGCTGTGCAGGATCACTGTGCTATTTCTCAACAGATTTCTGACGTGTTTTCGCTCCGAAGCTTCAAGCAGGGTTCAAGACAATCATGGCCATCCTCCAGCCAATACTCGACATCATCAAGTCGTGCTCGGACACGTGCGCCAAGATCAAGGAATGGTTCGAGCCCTTCTTCTGGGTTCTTGTAGGTCCATCGCCGCCAGCGTTGTCTGAGCCAGCATTGCTGATATGTTCCAGGACGCTGTGCAATGGCTGTTTGAAGTCACAGTCGGATGGCTGATTGACAAGATCTTGGATGGGCTTGGCCTAAGAAAGTTCATAGACGACTTCATCAATACGATCCTGGAGAAGCTGGGCATCACGGCTATGAAAGATTCCCTGTCCGCGTTCTTCGACTCTACCATGGAGAAGGTTTGCATACCGTTCAAGGACATTGCGGACGCAACGGAGCTCAACTCCATTGCCTTCATTGTCAAAGAGGTATGTTGGTGTACTCCCTCCCGTAGCCTGCCAATGCTGACAATTTTCAGCTTGCTGCCAGAATTGAGAGCTTCCAAAAGGATCCCGCTGGGACGCTGGTAGACGTGGTCAGGAAAGGTAAGCCCGATCATCCCGCCAATATACCGAGCAGTTGACCAACAGGTAGCATCAAGGTCTGGCTACTTACGTCGTCGGCCGATCGGACTCAATACGCCCAGTTCCAGTGCCGGGCCCGGAGACACATTTCATCAAGGCGATGGCTCTGTCTCCCATGCTGACTGTAAGGGCGGCCGTACCCACTACCAGAGCCCAAGTCGAAAGTGCCGAGCCAGCGACGAAGAAGAGAAAGACCGGCGATGCAGCACAGCAGAAAGAGACTGGAGACACAGTCCAATCTCGCTGGATGACCCTTGGTGCAAAGGAGGTGTCGCTGATCCAAGACCGCCAGAAGAAAATTGACGTGTTCATTCGGCAAAACAGCATCACGCCCCTTGCCCAAGCCAAGACCAGAAATGAGACTTCCTCGAAGCTCAGTGTTTCTGCTGAAGCCCACCAGCCCCAAGTCATCACGACTCTCGCCGTCAATTCAACCACGACTACCACAGAGATAAACTCAGCGCCCATGATGGCCACCGCCATTTTTGCAGACCAGTCTGTATCGATCCTCATGCGGACGATGCACACACCCATTGTCCGAGACCAAGAGCTCACACTGTCAACTCCCTTGAAGCCATTTGAAAAGCCTCAAAAGTTGGACGAACATGGCGCAATCAACGTTGCAATGCGTGTCTCTGTATCGTCCTGTGCTACAGCTCTGGCCGGAGATACACATATCTTGATATCGTCGAACAGGGACGGTTTCGACACTTTCAGTCGCGAATACAAGCAGCTACAGAAGGAGATAGGCCATGTTACGGATGTCATCGGCAAGCTGCTGCCAACAGCGAAACAAGCAGACGATGACTTCGCAAAGTACCGGCCCGAAGCCCTTGACTTCTTCGACCATTTCGTTGCCATGCTCAATGGTGTTGATCCCATTTTAGCAGCCACCAAAGGCATGCTGCAGCTGCCCTTGGACTATCACCAGCAGTTGGCCGGCAAATCAGCAGAGCTGTTCAAGGCGCTGGGACTATCGGAGGACACGAGCGCCATCATTGAGCCCATCTTTGATTGCATCTCCAAAACCAAGGAGGCCGTCGATGATTTTGCGACCAAGAAGGCAACGCTGAAAGACGCCGCAGTCAAAGCCACGGACCTGTACCAGGTCTGGCATAAACATGTCGCCCAGATTTGCTCCAGTGATCGGTTCCCCAACAGTCACGGCGCTGGTGTGACTGATCTCTCATCGTTTCTCAACTCCCTCTCCCGCCAGCTCAACAGCATACTCACCTGCTTCTCCCGCCTCTATGAGATGGGCGAGAAGGCATTCTCCGCCGGTGAAGATCAGATCAAGGATCCAAAAAGCCGGGAAAACATCCTCAAGCGTCTCAACGACACCTACAAAGAGCTATTTCCGATCATTACGAGGGTCGTCGCGGACGTCCATGACATGCCAGACCTCATCTGGGGCCTCTACGAATCGCTACAGCTCATCCACAAAGACCTTGTCCTCTTCTTCAGAGCCTCAAGCACCGTCGCAGAGCAATGCGTCAAGCTCGAGCTGGAGGTCATGGCCGCCGATCGAGTCCGATCTCTGTGTGACCGCATCAGCGCCAGCTTTGGGCCTCTTCGCAAACTCTTCGGTGAGCCACAGGTCAACAGTACGGCGAACCAATATGGCGGGGATAACCCTTACGGAGAATATTGCGACTTCTTCACAGAGTTGGTTTACGCCGGGATCACGGTTCTCCTCGACAAGCACTTCAAGCTGGAGCATCTGACGGACGATATCAACGGCCTTAACAACCTACTTCAACACCCGGCGGAGGAGCATCTTCAGCAGTTTGACGGCTCCCTTCAGAAGCTGGTCGACTTTCTCAATCGCAAGGAGGTCAATCTCTACACCCCCAAGACCTCGTCCGATGATTCGCAGAGCGGCCTTCTCGTTCCCATTGCGAACCCTGTGATGAAGGAAGAGACGGCGACGGAACTCGGCAAGATCCTGCAGGAGATCACCGTGCTCTCCGACGGGATCAAGTTCACGACGAAGGAGGAGATCACGGCTAAGACGATTCGAACTCCGAAGTGGTCCCGGGATGGCATCAACCAGAGCAACATCGATATGGTGGCCGTGAAGAGCTGGGGCATGGCCTGGGACAAGGTCGAGCCCCGGTTCCCGAGCCATGTCTTCATAGCATGGTACGAGCTGCTGCAGGGCCTCGATGAACTGATGAGAGATCGTGCGCCGTGGCAACGGACACGTGGCGAAGACCCTCCGCCGGCACTCCCGGCACCATTCAAGCCCAACACCCCCGAGGCTGAAGTATGGTCACTGTTGGAGAGAAAGGCACTCATCGGGGCCTCAGCCTACAACGACACGATCCTGAAGAGCCTCCAGAAACCTCTGCACGATCGCATCCAGCAGCTCATGCGGGAGCCATTTCCCCTCAAGCCAGTACCCGACACTGATCTTCTGAAGCTGTTGCCGCCTCCTCAGCCCGAGCTTGATGTACCGATTGAGGGACTGGCCCTGACGGCGGCTAAGATCGCCGAGAGTGCATTCAAGGGCAAACCACTGCCAAACGGTCATCCACTGCCCAAGGGCATAGCCGTGCCCGAGGACCTGGAGGTGCTCTTTGGACAGCAAGGGCGCTTCGAGAATATTAGACGAGGCTTAATTCCCCGAGTCGTGGCCGCAGGTAGCATTACCGGCCTCAGCCTTCCCCCGGTTGACGATGTCACGAAGGCGCTGGGGGAGATGCACACCGATTATAACTGCATGGATGCGAGGATGCTGCTGGAGTTGACGGCCGACGAGGCGACGACTAAGAAATTCACGGACGCAGTGGGTGTCAAACTCAAGAAGAAAGTGTGACAGATTGCATGGCTTCAGGGGTCACTTCCCTCTAGGGGCTACGGGGAGCGTTGATGAAGTGTACTTTACGAAAAGGTTGCCGTTTTGCCACTAATTATTAAATTTCATTGCTTATCACATCTCCGAGTAGCTTGGGTTCTAGCCGTGACACCTGCAGCACTGCATCGGTTGACGGCGTGGAGCTGACGGGCTGACCTTGAGGATATTGGTGCACGTCGTGGCAGCAGAGCACCGCTAGACGCAACGGAGGCCTCAGAATCACGGCGGTGATGACCTGCAGCCACAGCGCTCTGGGTCGTAGAAAGCACACATCCCCGTGATGCATGTGTTCTAGGCCGTGGCCCACCGGCCCAAGGCGCGCTCATCCGGGGAATCTGAGGCCATACACTCTTGGCACCCGGCCGAACCCCGAGCCTGGGTTCATCTCTGGGGTAGCTCGAGCGCCGAACGGGCAAACAATCTCGATCTTTTGAGGCCCGGCAGAGGCTGGGCGTTGCCAAGACTCGCGACCCGACAGGGATCGACGAGTTCCTCGAATCAGCATCTTTGCCAAAGACCAATGGACGAATGATTGTGCCCAGCAGGGAAACCTGGCGACCCGCTAAGCCACGCTCAAGACGCGCCATTGTCGCCCGGATGCGGAACCGCGACTGCGGAGAGAGCGTTAGACGTCAGGCGAGAAAGGGGCGGAGTCATGCTCATGATCCCTTGCAGTGCAGCCCGACCCAAAATGATGAGAGGCATGGCCGGAAGAGCTGTTGATTGTGATCACCGGCGCTAGAGATATAAACCAAGGCCAAGCTCGAGACCATCGTCGTCGTTGTCCACCAGATCACTCATCCCAAAACAGTACACCCATTTTGTGACCAACTCCCCCAACCCACCAAGATGCCTACCACAAGTGTCGTGGGAGCTTTGACCCTCACCAACGTCGGACCCCTGACAACGACCTTCACGGCCCCCTCGTCTTGCGAGACGACCGACTTCCTCTATGGCTGGAAGGTCTTCGCTGTCGACAATCCTGAGCGTGGAGGTTACATGGCCGTTGTCGGGGCAGGCGGATGCGGCACCGGTGGCGATCAGTACGAGGAGCATGGCGACTGCTACCCGCACGGCGACAAGCTGGACGAGCTCGCTGGCGAAACATACGCGCTCCCATACTACTCGCCGGCCAACGCCTGCCCCTCGGGCTACCAGACGGTCGGCGTGGCCGCCATGAACAGCGGCTCGGCCAGCCTCTCGGGCATCTTCACGCCTAATTTCGACGGATACTGGGAGTCTCCCGCGCCCACCACCACAGCCTCCGACCGGGCTCCCGATTTCAACTGGTTGGCCAACCGCCTCACCTCCGCCCTGGGACCACAGGAGACCATCGTCGCCTGCTGCCCGAGGTAAGTCCCCCGTGGCTCCCGTCACTCCCATGACACGGAGGCGCAGTACTAACGATCTCCACAGCGGCTACGAGATCGACGGCTACGGCCCCCAGTGCTATTCCACCTTCCCCGTCACCGAGCTGGCGAGCTCCACGGGCTGCGCCCCGATCTTCATCGAAGACCACCCGTACCTCGAGACCGCGTCCCCGGTCTACACCACCGAGACCTGGGAGTACGACGGCACCACCTTCACCAACACCAACTGGATCCCCGTCCAGCCGACGGGTACCGAGTTCGCGACCACGACTACGTACACGTTCGACGACCAGGGTCTACCCACTGCCGTGCTCGAGAGGTTCGAGAATGACACTTTCCTGGGCGACCTGTACGGTCTCGATAACGAGGACACGAAGTTCGTCGGCGGGTCTCACGTCGCTGTCATGTATCTCTTCTACGATGGTGCCGCAGACGAGGGCAGCAGCGAGAGTAGTAGTGCGGCCGAGACCAGCGGCGCCGAGGAGACCAGCGGCGCCGAGGAGACCAGCGGCGCCGAGGAGACCAGCGGCGCCGAGGAGACCAGCGGCGCCGAGGAGAGTGGCAGCGCGGTGGCGAGCGGCGAAGAGGCTGAGGGGACGGACGAACCGAGCGCCGCGTCTGCACTGGCGCCTGCGAATCTGTGGCGCGCCGTTGAGGGCGTCATGGCTGTCTGGACCGTTGGGGCGATCGCGGGTGTCGGCTTGATGGCTGCTCTCTGAGGGCTGTAAGAGAGAGGCGGATGATGACATGGGTGTACGTGCAAGGCTGTCTTTATTTTGAGGGGCCTTGGATCTGCGCAACGGCGACGTTAGCGGTCATGCATTGGACTATCCTTGTTGATAGCTTGGAACGCGCTGCGTTTTCCTCTAACGATGAACCTATCAAAGCCACCCGAAGCTTGAAATTGTGCTTCCAAAGATTCAAGGAACTACTCATAAGTTCCATCTAAATTGGCTACCTTGGAAATTCACGTCCTGTCTCGACCTGGTTTGGAAGAGTCGCACTCCCGAGTCTCGCAAGATTCTTGATACAATCGATGGTAGTTTCCAGCTTCTTGGCGGCCTCGAAGCACTCTTCCAGGACAGCTCGATGTCGCAACTCACGGGGTCCTGTCACCGCCCTTGGCATTCATTGAAGGAGATGAGCTGCCAATTCCGCTATCCGAGACTGAGAAATAGTCCAAGCTGTCAGAAGCCCTCTGTAGCCGATTTCACTACTCATGAGCAACCTGGTGAGACGGGCCGGATTCACCAAGTCCGCAGCTGCCCGTCCCTTGCCGACTCTTCTTGACCATTCCGCCTTCATGGTATTCCGCGGCGGGGGGAGACTTTCATGCGGAACTGAAATTCTCCCATCACTTGAGCCGAATGACCAATACAGCCAGGCACCCGTCATTGGTGAGTCTCATCGGTCTAATGGCTTGGGGGTTTGGCATTCCGTCTGGCCGATTCCCTTTCCTCCGGGTATTCCCCATGCAGTTAGGTATCCGAAAGCCTCAATTCCCTTGACTGACGACGGTCTGGATCAACCCCGGAATTTCCCCAGGATGGCCGGAATCCGGGGCAGCTAGCTCCTAACATCAAACGGAATGCGGGGGGTAAAAGATACAGAAGCTTGGTGGTGGCGCGCGTGATCGATTCAAATGGACTTGGCCCGGTGTTTGCAGACAGGAGTCCAACAGTTTCTGAAGGCACTCATAACGCCAGTAACTAAGTCGCGCCACAGGCGGTACGAGCTTTATCTTGAGATTATTCCTGGGCCAGTGCTTGCAACGCAGTGTCAAAGTCCTTCTGGTTCAGCGCTGCAACCGCAGCCTTGACCTTCAAGCTTGCCGCCTCATCATTCTTCAGTCTAGCAGAATGGTCCAAACACCAGAGAAGGAGGTCCCCCAATGCTTTGGCATCACCTTCGTAGTCCGGAGCAGTTGACCCCATGTCAATGATAGCGACCTCTGGATTTCCTGATTTTTCCTCGTAACTTAGTTGCAGGACGGTGTTCCAGATCTTAATGTCGCCGTGCTGGATGCCGCACCTGTTAAGTTCCCGAACACCACGTACGAGTTCCCACAGGTGCTTCTCCCGGACAGGAACAGAATGCTCGCCTCCTTCACGTGCCCATATTTCGAGATCCTGCCCTGCAAAGGGCATCAGGAGCCCGGCGACGGTGCCGGATTCCCATGGGTCCCCCTGGGCTATGACAACGGCGAGAATGGGCACAATGAGAAAGCGGCGGGTCATCTCCTGGTTGATGTGGTTCATTTGTTCTTTGCCGAGGTGTGCCATTTGCATGGCCTCGATGAGGGTCTCTCGAGCTCGGATCTCTTTCGTGATGCCCCTCACGTCGATGCTGAACTCGATGCGTTTGAAAACACAATCTTGGCCTTGCCAAGTGCAGCGGTCAGCCGCCCGACTCATGTATGACAAGTCGTTCAATTGGTCAAAGGTGGTCGTGGGCAGCTTGTCTCCAGCACCAGATCCGTAGGATAGAGATTCCGTGATGAGTCTGCCAACCTGGTCGTCAGCATCGGTCGTAAAGGTGACGGGAGAGCCGGTCTTGGTGGTTTTTACGGTGTTCCAGGGTGGAGATTGCCGATGGGCTGCGTAGTATGCTGAAATGTGCTTGGAGACCGTCGAGGCAAGCCATTCGTCATCCTCCACTACGGTGTCGACGTCAAGCCTGTACCATCGTCTGTTGGCGAGGTCGTACGCATCGGCAGAGCAGCAGACACCGGGCGTGATGAGGGAACTGAAGATCTCCACAACGGGATCATGCCAAATCCGATTTGGTGCCATGAAGATCGATTGAGTCGGATATGTGATTGAGAGTCGCCAGTCTGCAGGTCTGCATACCCTACGCGAGATGATGAGATGAGATTGGCGTTGATCGCTGGGATGAAGTTGAGGGGCAGATCGCAGGGTTTCTTGAAGGCGGAGCTTGACCCCGAACTGGCCGCCTGCATGGGCCGTCTCTGGGCGGTTGGCAACGACCAAGTGTTGGGTGAAGCACGCCCGGGGGCTCGAAAGTGCTGCACAACTCAAGTTGAGACAGCAATCCGTGGCCATCAAGATGGTAACATGTCTAGCTCACCTTTGGACCACATCATCAAAAAACATCATCAATTCATGATAGCGTCTCATTATGACCTCACGTCACCGCCAAGGAGACTTGAGCGCGGCGACTTGACCGCACACATACAGTCTTACAATTCGCCCGAATGAATCCCGACCCAGATCCAGAAGAGTTTGAACGGCCTGAACGGCCTGATCATGATGGAGCAAAATGATAGAATAACGACACAACAGTACGTCGTCGAAGCCCCAGACACTGAGTGAGTCCTGCTCCGTCTGGAAACGCCTTGTCATCTCGAGAATGTTCTGCAGAAATCTGGAGCATGACCCTGTGCTGCTGTTGACCCTGATATAGCTGATGCTGGATATGCTGTGGGAAAGGTGCCTCGATGCCACGTAGACCATTTCTACTCTCAGCTCTGTTGGTTTTGCAATGCTGTGGCAACCGATGCTCGTCCGCCGGTATGGTACGCTTTGAGCGGACAATGCATATAAGAGAATATCTGGCACGCACGTGACCATGTATTTCCCTGCTTGATCGAGTTCTTCACTGAGGTATCATCTTCAGAAGTCATCTTGTTTCCATGAAGTTGGGACAGGAATGCCGTAAAGTGATTGTGTCGGGCCAGGCCTCGCACTCCCCGTTACCGATAACTACAACTCATAGTCGGCTCGTGAACATCAAGGGACTCAGATTGTTACCTCAGTTGATTTTCATAATTTCAGCAGCCGTTATCGGTTGACCAAGACTCAGCGTGAAGCATTGGTACTCCCCGCCAAAACTCATGATGCCATCTGAAGTCTAAATCAGGAACTGAAACCCTAAATCCAGACCTGATGACTGTTAACATTCAATTGTTCACGGAAGCAACTCGTCGCATGGTCAATGGACTATATGTATGTATTGTTTGCTTCCCACGCCCGCTTCTCCTTGAAGGCGCTCAACTCTTGGCGGTCACAGATGGTGGGGCCGTGGGAAGGTCGGCCAGAGGAGAGGTATCGCCAGATGGATGCCAACTGTGTAGAACCATCCTGCACTTCGTACATGATCAGGTCGACTTGAACTTCACCTGAAATGCAATTATCGATTGGATTCGAGAGGCTGTCGAGTTAGACGCTGTCAGTCAGAGGAGGCGAATTGCGAGTCGGATCTGTGAAAGCTGACTCGACCCAGGGTTTAGCCTCGGCATCTCATGAATTGGAGAACCTCCCTTGTCCCTTGTCGGCATGCTCCCCTCATCAGCGTCATGGAAGGATTGGCACCCCGGAGAAACAATTCCATGGTTTCAATCTCATCGCCTTGACGTCTCTCAAGACTTACTTTTGGGAGCACCATATTTCGAGTAAACACCACATCACCGACAATGGCATCACCCAACCTCCCGCAGAGCTACAACACGCTCCAGCTCCCAGACATCAAGCTCAGCCACCACCCAGCGACATCAGACACGGTCACGCCCATCATCCTGCTCATCCTCAACCGCCCCAAGGCCCGCAATGCCTTCACGACGCCCATGTCCGACTCGCTGGTGACGGCGCTGGACCTCCTCTCCGCCGACCCGCGCGTCAAGTGCATCGTCCTCACGGGCTCGGACCCGAGCAACGCGCACTTCTGCGTGGGCATGGACCTCGGCGCCCCAGCGGGTGCCGACATCGTGCGCGACGACTCCCGCAGCGCCGCCGACGCCGACGCCCTGCGCGACGCCTACCGCGACCCGGGCGGGCGCCTGTCTCTCGCCGTGCACCGGTGCGACAAGCCCGTCATCGCGGCCATCAACGGCAGCGCAGTCGGCGTGGGCATCACCATGACGCTTCCGGCGAGCATACGCATCGTCTCGAGCGCGGCGCGCGTGGGCTTCGTCTTCGCGCGCCGCGGCCTCGTGCTCGAGGCGTGCAGCAGCTTCTTCCTACCGAGGCTCGTGGGCACCAGCCGCGCCATGCACCTCGTCACGACGGGGGGCGTGTACCCTGCCACGAGCCCGCTGTTCGGGGATCTGTTCAGCGAGGTCGTGGAGCCGGCGCAGGTGCTGCCGCGGGCGCTGGCGGTGGCGGAGGAGGTGGCGTCCAAGGTCGGCGGCGTCGCGACCAAGATCAACAGGGAGCTCATCTATCGGCAGACGGAGAGCCCGGAGGAGGCGCACCTGCTGGAGAGCAAGCTGTTCTACGAGCTCATCACGGGGCGGGACACGAGGGAGGGCATGCTCAGCTTCCTGGAGAAGCGGGAGCCCGAGTTTCAGGGGACGATGCGGGAGGACGCGCCGAGGGCGTATCCGTGGTGGAGGCAGACGGATCTCAAACCGAAGATCTAGGATACTTTAGGTCGTTATCAACGTGTTGCAATCTGCGATGCACTGATGTCGCCCCTGGGCCTGAGCTTGGCAATTGCATGTGATTGTCCAAGGGTTCCTATCGCAGGTGGGAGATAGACCCAATCGGGACGGGGATGTTGCATGTGCAAACGGGCAACGGATGTGCTGCATGTGGGTTTGTGAGGTGTCGGCGGATGTGAATGGAGACAGTTTAGCCCAGGGCGACTAATGCAGGAGCCTCGGCATCGAAGAGTTTTCTGTATGAAAACCACGTGCGATGGGTCTCGACGTGATGACTTCTGTGACACGCTTCAACTGATCAGTTCCTGGGTGAAGGGGAACTCTCACCACAGACTCCAAACCGCCATACTGAAACAGCTTCAACACAGCATAGAAAGATAATGAGAATGCAAATAAAAAAGCATCCCACGGCTACCGAACGACAGCCATGACTTGACGCCAAGACGGTTATGCGCTTTTCCTGTGGGGAGCTCTTCGCCCTCCACTCCCGTCGGCCAACCCCAATGAAGAGAAGCCAGTGACAGGGCGAAGAGGCAGGGCGGCAGGGCTGGCAGGTGACGTTGCTATGCCCACTCAGCTTGACTCGGGCACATGTCACCCGGGCAGTGATGTTCAGGGACTGCTATCGCTGCAGGGATGGGGGCTGTTTCGTGGGAGATGGCCTCAGACAGCATCAAATAAGACACAGTTCCTGGGCTTCATGTTTCCTTGTCTGGGCTGAGGACCCTGAGAAATGGAACGCAAAGATGGTGGCGTTTGAAATTGGGAAACGCCAACAGAAAGAAAAGAGCACATGCTGGCCGCCCAAAGAGGCTAGGGCCCGTGGTCCAGGTCGCTGTCGGCAAATGCTCCGGGGTCGTGTTACAGAGGCTCCAGCAGCGGATCACGCGCAGGACCAGGCCGTCGCACTGGTCCGGACAAGTCCGGACGCCCCAAGCCGCCCCAAAAGGGAAGCCCAGGCTGGCGGATTCAGTGGCTCGCCTCAGAGACTTGTCAGAAAAACGAGGTCCCGTCCCATCCTTCCCCCAAGCTTTCGTCATCGTCGTGTCAGGCTCGTCCAACAAAGTCACCCACGCCCCCCTCCTCAAAGTCCCATTCCCTGCCAGTGCGCCCTGCGTTCCTTCTTCTGCTTCTAGACAACACCGGACTCTAGTCTTGCCGCGTCCTCCCGCTCGCCTCTTGATTTTCTCTCCTCGTCATCACCCATACAACCAGCGAAAGAAGCGCCTTTGTCGACAGCATCACTCCGTACATTGCCCGGTGCTGCGCTGCCATTCGATCACATACCGTATTGAAACGCGAAGAATCCAACAGTCATTCCAGTCCAGCCTTCCAGTCGCGACTAGCTGCAGCTCGTCCATCCCACGTTCCCTTTTCGGCTCTGCTGCCTCCTCCCGCATCGCATCGGCTAGAACCCTGCACATCGTATACCCGCTTCCCCAACAATTGTCCAGGACCCAGCGCGACCATTCAACAACCACCACTTTCCGAATCTCGCCCCCCGTCCCATCCCCGGCTTACACAACGGCCTGCTGATCCCCCGTCCACCCTTCGTTCCACGGCTGCGGTCGCTGGGTTCTATCGCAACCTCAACACCCTCCACGGCCACGATACAGTCGGCGCCCCTCCCGCGCGTCACCATCGCCCATCATGCAGTACGTCAGGAATCTCAGCGCCTCCGTCTCCTCGACATGGAACTCCATCAACCCGGCCACCCTCAGCGGCGCCATCGACGTGATCGTCGTCGAGCAGGAGGACGGCTCCCTCTGCTGCTCGCCCTTCCACGTTCGCTTCGGCAAGTTCTCGCTCCTGCGACCCTATGAGAAGAAGGTCGAGTTCCTCGTCAATGGCACCAAACAGCCCTACGCCATGAAGCTCGGCGAGGAGGGCGAGGCCTTCTTCATCTTCGAGACGAGGGACAACATTCCCAAGGACCTCCAGACATCGCCCCTCGTCTCTCCTGCCTCGAGCCCGCCACTAGACCCTCAGGACCGCCCGATTCCCGGCTTGCAGGAGCCGGACCTGCTAGATCTTGAGGATGCCGTCAGGCGGCCGCAACGGCCGCCGCCTGCCGTTGTCTATTCGACCTCGAACCCCGGCGCGAATGGTATGCACTCCGTCGCCAAACGATGTGCTTAGATGCTGACTTATTAGGCCTCGTCTCCCCCCTGTCGACATCTCCCGAGCTTTCCCACGGCCGCCCCAAGTCTGGCGACTGGTCGAACCTGCGCCCTCATAGCGACGACGTCCTGCGCAAGTCTGCCCGCGCCACCGACCGAGAATTTGGCGACGACAACCATGCCGAAGGCTTCGACGTGTCTGACCGGTCCCAGTCTCCCCCGCCACTCCCGCCGCAGGAGGCCCTCGCGAGGGCGATCAACCTGGCCAAGAACCTCTCGGCTGCCAACATCCCTAGCGAGGTCACCGAGGCCGGCGATCTGAAGCTCGACATGACGGGCTTCAAGAGCAACGAAGAAGAAATTCTTCGTGCCGAGATTGTGGCGCGCAAGATCCTGTCCCAGGAGCTCGATGGCAACTACGACATCGGTGCGCTCTTCGGCATGGACGAGCAGGGCAACATATGGATCTACAGCAGCGAGGAGGCCAAGGAGGCCGCGCAGAAGCGCACCATGGAGGTCGGCCTCCGCCGCGACTCGGCCATGCTCACCTCGGACGCCGCTTCCGACCCGGGCTATCAGAGCGACGGTAGCGACGCCACGTCCGGTGGTCACACTGTCTCGCATAGGAGGGCCGAGTCGGAGGGTGGACTGCAGACACCTCCCAGCACGCCTCCCACATCTGCCATCGGCACCGACCCCAACGTCAACTACGCCAAGACCCTTCGCCTGACTAGCGATCAGCTGAAGGCACTCGAGCTCCAGCCCGGCGCGAACAGCATGAGCTTCACCGTCAATCGGGCGACATGCCAGGCCAACATGTACCTCTGGAAGCACGAGACGCCGGTCGTCATTTCGGACATTGACGGCACCATCACCAAGTCCGATGCTCTCGGCCACGTTCTGAACATGATCGGCCGCGACTGGACGCACGCTGGCGTCGCCAAGCTGTACAGTGATATTGCGGCCAATGGCTACAACATCATGTACCTGACCAGTCGTTCCGTCGGACAGTCGGACACGACACGTGCCTACCTGGCTGGTATCGTGCAGGACGGGTACAAGCTGCCCAAGGGGCCCACCATCCTGTCCCCCGACAGGACCATGGCTGCCCTGCGGCGCGAGGTGTACCTCCGGAAGCCGCACGTCTTCAAGATGGCCACGCTCCGCGACATCCGCCAGCTCTACGGGCCCGACCGCAGACCCTTCTACGCCGGGTACGGCAACCGTCTGACGGATCAGATCTCGTACAGGACCGTGGACGTCCCGAGGAACCGCATCTTCACCATCAACCACAACTCCGAGGTGTCTCTGGACCTGCTGAGCCTTAACAAGCTCAGGATGACCTACATCAACATTAACGAGGTTGTGGACCACTTCTTCCCTCCCGTCAGCACGCTCGTCATGGGTGGCGGCGAGGAGTACACCGACTTCCACTACTGGAGAGACCCGCCTCTGGAGCTCGATGACTTCTCCGCTAGTGACAGCGACGGCGACGAGGAAGAGGACGAGGAGGACGAAGACGAGGAAGAGGCCGGCGACGGCATGATGGACAGCTACATCTCGCGAGGCTCCATGGATGGGAGCATGATGAGCGAGAGCGTCGATGACGGCCTCGAGGACTCTCGTGTCTTGGACACGGATGCTGACGATGAAGATGACTACGACGAGGACGACGAGGACGACGACGAGCGCACGCAGGAGATTCCGGACCTCGCGCGTGCTGACCGAGAATCCACCGCTCGCCCCGAGTCCCGGGCGGGCCGACAGCTAAACCTCGACGGCGCGGCGTCGTCCCGGTCGTCGTCGACCGCATCGGGCCGCCCGACCACGGCCGGCAAGGAGCTGGTGGAGGACGTTGACGCCGAAGTCATCACTGGGGTAAAGCATCTCACCCTCGAGAAGGGCGCGGGCAAATAAGCCCCGCGCGGCAAGAGTGCGAAGAGTGTTGCTAAAAGGTACTGCTGCAGATCGAGAACCCGGCCCGGTCAGGGCGTGCGGAGGAGAGGCCGAACCCCAAGTAGGGGTGGTCTCTGATGTATTTGTATGGTCCTGCATAATGTTTGGGGGGTGCATCCCCGTGTGCGGAGGAGGCAAGGGACGAGACGGATATTGGCATAGGCGGCTCTGTGCATAGCGATGGCGTTGGAACATTTTCTGTGCTTGAAGCATTGGCAGTCATCAACTGACGGCGGGGTGTACGTGGTAGAGTCAGCGAGGATTGTGTCACATGATTTAATTTTTCATCCCTAGAGGGCTTCAAGGCATGGAAGCTGTGCAGTCGCGTGATGTCTGACTGGGTATAATTGATGATGAGCTACCGGATTGTGATAGCCAAGACGCCAAACTCCATGCCCATGTCCCCTTTTCATCCCGTGCCGACCCCCCCTCGCACCTGGAACCTAGCCGTGGCGTATCCCGGGCTCCCAGACACCGTGACGGACTCGTCCTCCTAGCGCGACTCGCCCATCTCCGTATCCTCGTCTTTGGTTTCACGCCCAAACACATCCTCCATGGTGCCGCCCTCGACGTCCTCGCCGCCGACATCCTCGTCCGGCGCGGACTTTTCCACGCCCTCCATGGCGGAGCCGTCTGTCTTGGTCTGCTGCTGCTGCGCCGCATCCTCCGACTCGTCGCCCGAGTCCTCCATGCCCGCCTCCTCCCACATGTCCTTGAGCCCCCATCCCGTGCCGCTGAGCACGAAGCGCTCGCTCGGCAGCCGGATCCCCCACTCGTTGGGCGCGACCTTGGGCAGGGCCGTGCGGTTTCTTTCGCGGGCGAAATCCTGGAGCCAGTCCTTGGACATGCCGCCGGCGCCGGAGCCGCCGCGGAACTGGTAGTGCAGGCGCTGGGCTATGGCGAGCTTGACGGCGTTGGGGGTGACGGTCGCGTCGCCGCCGGTGCCGGGGATGGTGGCTGCGCCGGCGCCCGCGGTGGCGGAGGGCTTGGAGCCGGCGTGCGTCGTGTAGGGGTCCGCGGCGAGGTGGAGGGCGTCGTTGAGGATGGAGGAGGTGTGGCGGTAGGCGAAGTCGAGGAGGAGGATGGGGACGCGGGACTCGTAGGCGGTTACGCCCTGGGAGGTGAGGAGGAGCTCGATCATGCGGGCGTCGCGGGGGCGCGGGGCGGATGTCGAGGGGGAATGGGGGCCGGCGGGTTGGTGCGCCGCGGGTTGGGTTGCGGCTTGCGTTGGCTGGGACTGGGAGGGGTTTGTTGCGGTTTGGGATTGCGAGGGCCCGGATGTTGGTTGTGTCGAGGCGGGCTGCGAGGCGGTTGCTGCTGAGCTGGCGGGGGCGCCGTTGGTTTGGGGGGGTTGCGACGACATGGTGGGACTTTGGGTGCCGGGCAGGTGCCGTGACGAGGCAGGCAGGCAGGCCGAGAGTAGATCGGGCGCCTGGAGTTGTGGGAAGGATAAAGGCCAGCAGTAGACGTTGACGAGCGTATTCGGCTAGGTGGAGCTTCAGGGTAGCTCCTCAAGTTGTCGGGAGGAGTAGGTGGGTTGCTGCGGTGGATGGGTTGGGTTGACGATCTCCGAGGTTGAAAGGCGCGTGGTGTTGAAGCTCAACGCGATTGGAATTGAGAACGTCGGGGAGCTAGTCGGTATCTAGTTTATCCGGATCCGGGCACTAGTGGGTCGTACCTGACCGTCGCCCATCTGCAAGAAGATCGGCAAGTACGTGAAATTGCTACGTGAAAAGGACATACTAAAGATTTAAGTTGACAATTGATTCGCTTTCCCAATTTCAAGCTGTAAACATCGTCTCGCTCAAGTCACGACCTTCAGTGTCCAGCTTCCATGACATCAGACTTCCGCAAGAATCGGGTGTTGTAGCGCACAGACCACACCTTATTCTAGCAATTGGCAGGGGTCTTTGAATCTGCGGCACTGTGAGTGGACGTAATTTTTCAGGACAATGGAGGGGCAAAATCGTGCCCCGCCAAAACGAGCCGATGCAGGACTTGAGGAAACCACGCTTCATTGACTCACCTCACTTCACCACCACCATCACGACTGGGTCTTGGCTGATTGAGTCTTGAGATCCATATCAGAATCCTTCCTGACGACGAAGTCTCGGTCACACGTCATCATGGAGACAACACTTCCCTTCCCGTTCCTTATCAGCGTCGCTGTCCCTCCCGGCCTCGCCAATCTCGAGGGCCTCACGAGAGAGCAGGTCGCCCTACTCGGTGCGCCCTTCTTCGAGGCCAATGACGACACCCTGGACAAGTTTCTCGGTTTCTTGAAGCAGCACGGTGCAGAGTTCCGCGGTTACTTCGACGTCACAGGCATTTCGTCGACGGACGATGTCGTTACGCTGCTGGATGCTGGCGCCCGCAAGGTCTTCGTCGCGCCTGAGAGACTCCCCGAGTTCGCCGCCTACAAGACCCGCGTTGCCGCTGCCGTGTCGACACCCGATGTTTCCGCAGTGCAGCCCGGTGGCCTCTTGATCAAGGAGTTCGACCCCCAGACCGCCGATGTTGAGAAGCTCGCCAAGGATATTGCGGCATCCAAGTCGACCAGCGTATTCATCAAGCCTGTTTCCGGCGCCAACCTGGAATCTCTCGTCGATGTCGCCAAGAAGCTTCGCGCCATCCCCATCCTCGCCTCGGACAAGTTGACCGCCAGCAAGGACGACTCGAGCCGCGTCTACCTGCCCAGCGTCATCTCCTCCTTCTGGAAGAGCGACAGGCCCGACGGCCTCGTCCCCACCATGGTCTGCGACGAGTCCAGCATCGCCCTCGGCCTCGCCTACAGCAGCGAGGAGAGCGTCGCCGAGGCTCTGAGGACCCAGGCCGGCGTCTACCAGAGCCGCAAGAGAGGTCTGTGGCACAAGGGTGCTACGTCGGGCGACACTCAGGAGCTGATCCGCATGTCCCTCGACTGCGACAACGACACGCTCCGCTTCATCGTCAAGCAAAAGGGCCGCTTCTGCCACCTCGAGCAGGACGGCTGCGTCGGCGACCTCACGGGCATCGCCAGGCTCGAGAAGACACTGCAGTCCCGCAAGGAGTCGGCACCCGAGGGCTCCTACACCGCACGCCTGTTCAACGACAGCAAGCTGCTGCACGCCAAGATCATGGAGGAGGCCGAGGAGCTCTGCGACGCCACGACCAAGGAGAACATCGCCTTCGAGGCGGCAGACCTCATCTACTTTGCCCTGACAAAGGCCGTCAGCGCGGGCGTCAGCGTTGCAGACATCGAGAAGAGCCTCGACGCCAAGGGCTGGAAGGTCAAGAGGAGGCAGGGCGACGCCAAGCCCAAGTGGGCTGCGAAGGAGGAGCCGGCACGCACTCCTGTCGCTGCACCTGCGCCCAAGTCCGACAGGATCACCATGCGCCGCTACGACGCCTCACAGGCGTCCATGGCCGAGGTTGCCGAGACCCTCAAGCGCCCCTCGCAAAAGTCCCCCGACGCCATCCTCAACATCGTCCGGCCCATCGTCGACGAGGTGCGCAAGGGCGGCGACAAGGCGCTTCTCTCGTACACGCACAAGTTCGAAAAGGCGACGTCGCTCACGTCGCCCGTGCTCAAGGCGCCGTTCCCCGAGTCGGCGATGCAGCTCTCCCCCGAGTCGATCAAGGCCATCGACGTATCCTTTGAGAACATCCGCAAGTTCCACGCCGCGCAGAAGGAGGAGAAGCCTCTGCAGGTGGAGACGATGCCGGGCGTCGTGTGCAGCCGGTTCTCGCGGCCGATCGAGAGGGTCGGGCTGTACGTGCCCGGCGGCACGGCGGTGCTGCCCAGCACGGCGCTCATGCTCGGCGTGCCGGCCATGGTGGCCGGGTGCCAGAAGATCGTGTTCGCGTCGCCGCCGCGCGCCGACGGCAGCCTGACGCCCGAGATCGTCTACTGCGCGCACAAGGTGGGTGCCGAGAGCATCGTGCTCGCGGGCGGCGCACAGGCCGTCGCGGCGCTGGCCTACGGCACCGAGAGCGTGACCAAGGTCGACAAGATCCTGGGGCCGGGCAACCAGTTCGTGACGGCGGCCAAGATGATGGTGAGCAACGACACCAACGCGGGCGTGGGCATCGACATGCCCGCGGGGCCGTCCGAGGTGCTCGTCGTCGCCGACAAGGACGCGAACCCGGCCTTCGTCGCGTCGGACCTGCTGTCGCAGGCCGAGCACGGCGTCGACAGCCAGGTCATTCTGATCGCCGTCGACCTCGACGAGAGGCAGCTGGGTGCCATCGAGGACGCGCTGCACGAGCAGGCCATGGCGCTGCCGCGCGTCGACATTGTGCGCGGCGCCATCGCCCACTCCATCACCGTGCAGGTCAAGACCATGGAGGAGGCCATGCGCGTCAGCAACGAGTACGCGCCCGAGCACCTGATCCTGCAGGTGCGCGAGGCCGAGAAGCTCGTCGACCAGGTCATGAACGCCGGCAGCGTCTTCATCGGCCAGTGGACCCCGGAGAGCGTGGGCGACTACTCGGCGGGTGTGAACCACTCCTTGCGTATGCTCAGACCTCACCCTACATTAGATTATGAGAACTTGGCTAACTTGTTTGCAGCTACGTATGGCTTCGCCAAGCAGTACTCGGGCGTCAACCTCGGCTCGTTCGTCAAGCACATCACGAGCTCCAACCTGACGGCAGAGGGCCTGCGGAACGTGGGTGGCGCCGTGATGCAGCTCGCCAAGGTGGAGGAGCTCGAGGCCCACAGGAGGGCGGTCGAGATCCGTATCAAGCACATGGATGGCAAGTAGGGTCGGTTCAAGGTAGCATGGCTTTTAGGCGTAGATAAAATGGAATTCCTCGGTAGATGTATGCACACTTTGATGTCGGTTCCGCGGTCGAGTGATGCCCCGGGTCAGCTTGAGAGCCGTCATCACACTTCACAGTGCCACAGCGAGATCCATCACCATCTATCCAGACTGGCATGGCCCTGATCTGATAAATCCCGGGGCGTGCCATGCTCTCCGGCCCTGTTGCCCCGAACTGCGGCGTATACTCACCGTATCAATGCAGCATCCTCCTGCAAGATGGCACCCACCATAGATCGTCCACTCAGCTCGACTCTCCCCTCTTCTAACCCCACGATCCCACGAACACGGGCCGAGACCCAACGTCTGGGACGGCCCTTGAGCCCGGATCTTGGTACACTCGTCCAAGCGCGCTGACGAACCAGCGTCGACGCCCCCATCTCGGCAGCCATGCACGGCGCGTCATGGGACGGCTCCGAGTCGCCAGGGCAATCTGCACGATGCTAAGCGACCGTGGTTCTTGAGTACGCCACGCACTCTATGCACCATGCAATATTTTCAGCTTCTATCAGCCACACAGAGGCAGTCAGCTGCCATCAGGACGATGGATATGATCGGTTTGATTTGCCATCGACGGTACGATGCAAGCCACATGCGTGGTTGGGAGATTCAGCCGTTCATCTGGATGCGTAGGGAGGGGTTCTGCGCCAAGTCTGGGAGAGTGCAGGATCGGTGAGAGTGTGGCGTTCTCTTAGATATTAGAAAGACGTTCTCGTGATGAAGGTCAAGCATTGGCATGTGTGGGGAGAGACGGGAAGAGGTGTTGCCGGCAGAACACGGGTTAGTATGGCTCCGTGGTGAAGAGAAAAGGCAGTCGATATTTAAATAAGAGCATGTTGCCGTCCGGAGCAGTTGTTTGGACTTGATATCTGTGAAGGTGTCTCGAGATTGTCATCAAGTAGACTTCAACCAGATCCCCCTACAACTCAGACTCAACGCCTCAGACAATGATCCCCTCCCTCAAGGCTCTCGCCTTGTTCATACAAGTCCCCCTTGCCTTGGCCATCACCACCTGCCCCAGGACCGAGGGCTACTATGAAGCCAACGGCGTCAGGTTCTCCATCTGTGGTGGCACCGACTATCAGGGCCCAACCCTGAACGTCATCAATAATGTCGGCTCGGCCCACGCCTGTGCCGTTCAGTGCTCCGCCGTCTCGGCCTGCCAGCGCGCCGTCTTCGACCGTAACACCAGGGTCTGCCATATCAAGAACGAGTCTGGTGCCCTGACATGGGCCACCAACACACGCTTCGACTCCATCCGTCGCAACGAGAACCTGCCCCTCGGGTCGTTCGTCGCGAGGTGCCCAGGCACAGAGACTGCCTACACAACCCCTAACGGGGCCCAGTTCCGCCGGTGCGAGAACACGGACTTCGTCGGTGCCAGCGCAAGCCAAGTCACGGGCATAACCTCCCTCAACGCCTGTGCCGACCGCTGCTCCACGACAACAGGCTGCCGAAAGGCCGTCTTCGACACGCAGACCAACGTCTGCCACATCAAGGGCGCCGAGCCCGCGACCTCCATCTTCTGGGTCACCAGCGCGCGGTTCCACGTCGCCTACCGGCCAGCGACGCCCAGCCCCGCGACGCTCGGCGAGTGGTCCGACCTCATACGGTTCAGCGTCATCCCCGTCGCCGCCTACGTCGTGCCCAAGTTCCCCGTCTGCGACCGCATCCTGTACTTCTCCGCCTGGGGCGCCGACGCCTTCAGCGGCGCCGCGGGCCTCACGCAGTTCGGCGACTACAACTTCGCAACGGGACAGAAGTCGAACCGCGAGGTCGCCAACACCCAGCACGACATGTTCTGTCCCGCCATCAGCATGCTCGAGGACGGACGCATCATGATCCAGGGCGGCTCCGACGCCGCGGCCGTGAGCGTCTACCACCCGGACACCAACACCTTCACCCGTGACACGGACCTCGTCGAGGCTCGCGGGTACCAGACGTCCGTCACCCTCTCGGACGGCCGCGTCTTCACCATCGGCGGCGCCTTCTCAGGGCGTAGAATCGGCAAGGACGGGGAGATCTACGACCCGGCCACGGCCGTCTGGACGCCCCTGCCCGGCGCGGACGTCACGCCCATGTTAACGGTCGACCGCGAGGGTATCTGGCGCGAGGACAACCACGCCTGGCTCTTCGCATGGCGCAACGGCAGCGTGTTTCAAGCCGGGCCCAGCATGCGGCAGCACTGGTACGGCACGTCGGGGACGGGCAGCGTGCAGTTCGCGGGCACGACGCGCGATACGTCGCATGCCATGTGCGGCGTCTTCGTCATGTACGACGCTGTGGCTGGCAAGATCCTGTCCGCGGGCGGGAGCCCGGATTACACGGATAGTCCAGGGATACGGCGCGCACATATCACGACGATCGGGGCGCCGTTCACGCCCGCGTCTGTCGAGAGGGTGGCGGACATGGCGTTCCCGCGCGGTTTCGCGAATGCAGTGGTCCTGCCGGACGGGAAGGTGTTCGTGTCCGGCGGGCAGAGGCGGTCGCTGGTGTTTACGAATACGGACGGGATACTGGTGCCGGAGCTGTTTGATCCCGTGGCGAAGACGTGGACGCAGCTGGCGCCCATGGCTGTGCCGAGGAATTATCACGCCGTGTCGATACTGTTGCCGGACGGGACGGTGTTTAGTGGTGGTGGCGGGCTGTGCTGGTTGCCGAACCCGTTCACGTCGTCGGCGCAGTGTGACAAGTCGGTCGATCACCCGGATGGGGAGATTTATAGGCCGCCGTACCTGTTCAACGCAGATGGGACGACGGCCACACGGCCAACCATCTCGAGTCTGGAGAGCGAGTCGGTGAGTGTTGGGGGAACGCTGCGGTTCAATGTCGCTGGGGCGGGTGGCACGGCGAGAATCGCCCTCGTCCGGCTGGGAAGCGTGACGCATTCTGTTAATAGTGATCAGAGGCGGGTGCCGCTGAGCGCCGTCTCGGTGTCGGGGAGCAGGTACACGGTGCAGTTGCCGTCGGATGCTGGGATCCTGATTCCGGGGTATTATTACTTGTTCGCGTCTTCGGCCGGTGCGAGGGGCACGCCGAGTATCGGGAGGACGTTGCACATCTCTCTATAGGTGTAGAAGATAGTGTTGTGGTCGACTGGTCCGGATGGTTCCTAGATAGCTGGTCAGATGAATGAATTCTACAACTGCTTGCTGACTGGACTTACAATTGCGAGCTGCGGTGTAGAAGTCTGGAGTGCGGATCAGGGTAAACACCACGCGGACCTTTTCGCCAGTCGCAGGTAGAATGCATCCGTGTAATCAAGTCCCGGCCGAAGAATGCCTCAAACAGCGTGTGCACGGGGCAGAGCTCCCAGGGATCATCTTCGCATGCTGTCAAGCTATCGTCAGCGGACTGGTATCAGACAAGGTCAGACGTCTGACGAGGCCACAAACTTCACGTGTCACACGTGCCTGATCTTGCTGAAAGCCTGCATTCCCTACCATATCAACCCACTCAACACCTCCAGGCCAACGACTCCCATCACGCTCACGCAACCCGGGTTGCAGTTGTAACATAGGAAGTCTCTTTATGATACAGCGAGCCTGTAAAACGGTATCTCATACACTCTATCCCTGGACCGTGCTCGGAGAAAAAATCCACGCAGATTCGCAAGTCGCTCCTCCCCGCTTCCCTTCCCCGACCTTAGAACTTGGGCTTCATGGTGTTCCTCAGCCTCTGGTAGTCGAAGAGACCCTCGATGCTTCCGACGGCGCTGATGGCGATGTCCTGGTCCCAGAGCTTCCTCGAGGCGAAGTCCATGACGTCCTTCTCCGAGATGGCGTCGATGGTGCGCTCGATCTCGGCGGGGCTGGCGTGGCGGCCCGTGGTGATGAGCTGGCGGCCGATGTCCTCGGCGACGGCCGTGGTGCCGTCGAGCGAGAGGAGGATCGAGGCCTTGAGCTGGGCCTTGGCGCGCTCGACCTCGGCGGCGGACACGTTGGCGGACAGACGCATCCACTCGCGGATAGCGAAGTGGACGAGATCGTCAACGCGGGTCAGCTTGTCGGTGACGAGGTAGATGCCCCAGAGACTGACAAATTAGCATGGAAACGGTGCAAACAATGACGATATAATGACGGTGACTCACCCAGTGTCGCTGTAGCTGGTCGAGAAGGACATGAAGCTGTTGGCGAGCTCGTTGGAGTGGACGTAGCCGCTCAGCTTGCTGCCCTGGTGGGGGGCGTTGCCGAGGGCGCGGTCGTAGTTGCCGACGATGGCCTGGGTGACGAGGGCGGTGTAGTAGTCGTCGTCGTTCCAGCTGACACCCTCGACGGCCAGGGCGATGTTGGCGGTGGGGATGGTGTCGTCGCGGACGCGGACGTCGGAGCCGATGAAGTCGGCCTTCTGCTTGGACAGCAGGTAGGCCTGGTTGTGCTGGCTCTGGGCGGGCAGGCCGGCAAAGTTCTTCTCGGCGAGCTCGACGAGCTTCTCGTGGGGGACGCCGCCGGAGCCGACGAGGACCATGCGGTCAGCAGTGTAGTTGTTCTTGATGTAGTTGGTGAGCTCGGTGCGGGTGATGTCGCGGATGTTCTGGCGGGGGCCGAGGATGGTGCGGCCGAGGGGCTGGTGCTGGTAGGCCGTGGCGTGCAGGTGGTCGAAGACGACCTCCTCCATCTGCTTCTCGACCTCCTCGGACTCCCTCAGGATCACGTCGCGCTCGCGCTCAATGGCCGACTCCTCGAGCTTGGAGTTCTGGAGGATGTCGGCGAGGATGTCGACGCACTGGGGGACGTCGGAGTTGAAGGCCTTGGCGAAGTAGACGGTGTTCTCGCGCTGTTCACGTTGTCAATGGACGAGTGTCTCGGCGTCGTTGGGGGTCATCACAAACCGAGGTGTAGGCGTTGAGGTGGCCGCCCATGTTCTCGATCTCGAGCTCGAGCTGCTGCTGCGTCCTGTTCGAGGTGCCCTTGAAGGCAAGGTGCTCGAGGAAGTGAGCGGTGCCGTTGGTCTCGTCGGTCTCGGCCCTGGAGCCGGCATCAATCCACATGCCGACGGTCGAGGTCTGCGACCAGGGCGAGTAGTCGGTGGCGACCTGTCAAGAGTTAGAGAGCAGTCCTCGATGGCGCTCGAGGCCAATTGACGAGGGTCGTACCGTCAGGCCATTCTTGAGGGTGGTGGTCTGGACTTTGCCGATGACGCTGGAGCTGGTGACGGGCGTTGCGAACCCCCTGGCCCAGGGCGCGCTCTTTGTGAGCGACGCACTGTTGCGCAGGCCCTTCGAGAGGTTGAGTGCTAGTCTCCGGGACGCCATGGCGGAGGTGTGGAGGATCTAGGGAGGAATGAGTGGTTTGACGAAATCTTGCGATGAGGTTTCGGCTCGCGGCTCGAAGCTTGACAATTCTCGGTCGTGCAGGCGACTTTGTCGGCGCCTGAGGATCCAGGCTCAAGTTTATCCGAGTTGTTCCGGGGACGCCCGGGTGCGAATTGGCCAATGGGAGGGGGGTAATTTCCACTCCTAGATGCTGAGTCAGCTCACGGAATCAGAACAGGACAGCATTCTGGGCGAGGGCTGTTCTGATCTCATCTTGAGAGAGTCATGGTCCCGAATATGTCAATTGATGGGGTATATCATGTGGATAGGCGTAGAGATTATGCTACCATGAAAGGGCCAAATCCCCCATGCCCAACTGTGTGCCCAACTGCAAGCACCCTGCAGCACCCGGGCATGTATGACGAAGCATGAAGCTCTGTTAGTGCAGGTCCCATGCAGCACCTCCTCAGGGCAGGTACATCACCGAGAGCAACTGCCTCTTCAACGTGGTTGTCCATGATCATCTAGTACACATTAATTGTACCCTTCTTGCTGTCGAAAGCATCATCTTCCAATGGAGAAGGGCCTGACAGACGTTCTCTCGTCCCTCCACATCTCGGCCCAGAAGATGGCACCAGACATCCAAGACAACATGAAAGCCATCATCCAGAGCTTCCCTCCTATGGGCCAGATCACGCAGACAGAACGAGGTCAGATCGATCTCACAGCCGTCCTGGAAATTCCCGTCTCTCGCCAGACCGAGCCTTGGCAAGTTGCGGCATGGCAGTCCATCGATGGTGGAGAGTGGCACGAGTCGCTGCTGACCGCCCTCTCATCCGAGAAGCAACCCAATGCTATGCATTCTTCTCATGGATCATACCACACATTCTTCGAGACTTCTGTACTTGCGAAACAGTCCCTCCAGTTTACTTTGAGATTTCGACATGGTGAGAATGAACCTTGGCGATGGACTCGAGATGAGCTTGGCACTGGCGATGCCCATGTCATCGTCCACAGCCCAGGCACAAGCCGTGTGGCCGACTTCAGCGACGTCATACACGACCTGGACGCAGCATGGAAGGTCAAGTCCCTCACAAGTCAGGCCCCGAAGACGCAGCTCTGGTCCCTTACGGCCGAGGTGCCTGCGTCTACTGAGGATGTGTCCCACTTCAAGCATATCCCACTGGGTGTTCCATGGGGCGGATTCATCAGGTAGGATCTATCTTCACCTGAAGTACATTGCTAAACCGGGATAGATGGTTTGCGTTGATTCGTACCTGGACACCATGGCTTGCCCCGCGGCAAGGCAAATCTCACTTCGAGCTGGACAAGGACGGTCTACTGTGCTCTTTCCTCAACGACAAGGGGAAGCATGTCGTTCTGTTGGCCTTCAGCGGCATAAACAACGTCTCTGCCCTATTTCAGAGCGACAGTGCCAGTGGAAAGGTCATCGTACATGTAAGGTGGACTACCTATTACTTAGCAACCTTGACTGACATCCTAGGCACGCAACGACAGCGTCCGGCCGGAGAGGGCAACCATCCTGGTAGCCGTGGGTGACAACTTCGAAAGTGCGAATGCATCCGTCATGTATCAGGCACGTAACGTCGTCCAAGTCGAAAAGGCGCTCAGCAGTGAGGTACAAGAAAAGGTCAAGACTTTCGAGAAGGAGATCAGACCCGAATGGAGGGAGAACTGGTATGACGGGTTGGGATACTGTAAGTCACAGGATTGATCACTTGAGGACGTATCTGACAACGCAGGCACTTGGAATGCACTCGGTCAGAGGCTCACTGAGGATAAGATCTTCGATGCCGTGGACAGACTCGCCGAGAACAACATCAAAGTGACCAGCTTGATCATCGACGACAACTGGCAGTCCATAGACTACAGAGGAAACGGCCAATTCCAATACGGATGGGTCGAGTTTGAAGCTGAGCCCAAGGCATTTCCGAGTGGCCTCAAGGGCACCGTCTCCCACATCCGGGAAAAACACCCACAGATCCAGCACATTGCCGTCTGGCACGCCCTTCTCGGTAAGACCGGTCTCCCCCATACATACTCTCTGACGAGACTGACCATACAGGCTACTGGGCCGGCCTCTCCCCCGACGGCAAGCTAGCCAAGGAATACAAGACTATCGAGATCACCCGTGAGGAAGCCGAGCGGCGTCTCCTTCCCCTCGGCGGCAAAATGACGGTCGTCGCCCAAAACGACGTCGACCGCTTCTACGACGACTTCTACCGCTTCCTCGCCTCGTGCGGCATCGACGCCATCAAAACGGACGCCCAATTCATGATGGATACCTGGCTCTCCTCGTCCGCCCGTCGCGAGCTTACCGACACGTACCTCGACGCCTGGACCATCGCCTCGCTCCGCCACTTCAGCATCAAGGCCATCTCGTGCATGTCCCAGGTCCCGCACATCATCTTCCACGCCCTGCTACCGCGCGACCGCCCGCCCGTGCTGTGCCGCAACTCGGACGACTTCTTCCCGAACGTGCCCGCGTCGCACCCGTGGCATATCTGGTCGAACGCGCACAATGCACTGCTGGCGCAGCATCTAAATGTCCTGCCCGACTGGGACATGTTCCAGACCGTGCATGAGTATTCAGCCATGCATGCTGCCGCGCGCTGCGTCAGTGGAGGGCCAATCTACATCACGGACGTGCCGGGGCAGTATGACCTCGATCTCATCGGCCAGATGACGGGGCAGACGACACGGGGAAAGACGGTCATTTTCCGCCCGAGCGTTGTCGGCAAGACGCTCGATGCGTACAATGACTATCATGAGGATATTCTGCTCAAGGTTGGGAGCTACCACGGTGAGTCGACCATGCATTCGTGATGTTCTCGCTGACCGAGTACCAGGCCCTGCCGTGACGGGCACCGGCATCATCGGCCTGTTCAACATCTCGTCTCGACCCCTCACAGAGCTGGTTCCCCTCGGTTCGTTCCCCGGCGTCATCTCCTCGATGAAGTACATCGTGCGGGCCCACAAGTCTGGCCGGGTCAGCCAGCCCGCCTCACCCGGGCAGGGAGCAGCGGGGCTATCCGACCTGATGGTGGCGTGTCTCGCCCCGGGAGGGCACGAGATCATGACCGCGTATTCGCTGGTTGCATTCGACAGCGAGACCAAGGGCAAGGTCTATGCCGCCAACCTCGGCCTGGTCGGGAAGATGACCGGCGCCGCCGCCATCGTCAGGACCGACCTCAGCCTGGAGCACGACGGGAAGGTGCAGCTCAAGACAAGTCTCAAAGCGCTTGGCGTTTTGGGCGTCTACATCTCCAGGCTGCCGGAGCTGACCATCGAGGACGATTTCATCGCTACCATCCAGAACCAGGTCATTCCGGTGGAGGCCGTCTCGGTCAGCAAAACCGATCCTCACGTGCTGGAGATTGATGTCGAGAAGGCTTGGCGGGACATGAGTCTCCATCCGGGCTGGAGCAATGAAGTGGAGGTCAAGGTCTTCTTCAGCATCGATCACGAGGGGTGATTGCCCGTGAAGCACGTTCCCAACTTGCCAAGCATGTACCGTATGGCAGCCAGCATATTCAATATCATCGTCTCATTCAAATGCATATCCTATGTCCTTCATACGGCATCCGTGCCTCCTGGCACAGCCAGCGACCTTTTTGTAACGCCATCATATTCCTCTAGATCGTTCGAACGCTCCTTCGTATTACTCGCGCTCCAGCACGGCAGGAGCGCGGATCTCGGTGCCGCTGAGCTTCTCGAGGCCTTCGCCGCCCTGTGAATGGAGGGTCAGTATTGGGAGGAAAGAAGAGGGAGAAAACGAGCACTCACGTAGCTGATCAGCGGCGAAACCTCAATGCCAACCTCGTTGTCTTCGCCCGTGACAACAGCACCGGCCGCCACGGCCCACTTCTTGCCCTGCGTCATGATGTCCTTCTTGCTGGTGTCGGGGTCGTCCTCGCCCGTGCCGCGGGCGTTCTTGAGCGGGGAGAACTCGTCCTCGCGCCGGACCTCCATGCACGCGAACTTGCTCAGGTCGAGCATGGGGAAGACGTCGAAGACGAACTGCTCGAGCTTGATGCCGTTGGGCTTCTCTGGCTTGACGGTCTCGCCGGACTCGAGGTCGGCGGCGGGGATCTTCTTGCGCGCAACGTGGTGGGGCAGCTTGTGCGCCCACTGGGGGATGGACTCGAGGAAGCGCGCCGAGTAGTAGTGGTTGACGATGTTGGCGGCGCGGAACTTGAGGACGTCGGGCTGCTTGGGGTCCTTTGCCTCGGCCGTGGCGGCGTCGATCTCCGAGTACTCGACGACGTCCGGGCGCCCGTTCTTCTGGAGGATGAGGCCGACGGACTCGTTGGCGGCGCGCTTGCGGACGACCTTCGTGGCGATGTCGACGTCCTTGGCGGCGGAGAAGCCGATGAACACAGGATCGGCGACCTTGACGAGGCAGTTGTCGACGCAGTAGGCGTGGATGTGCTGGATGCCGCGGCGCGTCATGTCGGCGAGGACGTCGGAGACGACGAGGGCCTGGTAGATGCCGCCGTTGCCGTCGGGGGCGACGGCGACGCGGCCGCGCGACTCGAGGAGGATCTTGCCGTCGTTGGAGATGCAGGGGAGCACGCCCTGCTCGAAGATGACGACGTTGGACTTGTCGAGGCCGAAGTAGGCGTTGTCCTCGAAGAACTTTTCTGTCGGGCCGCGCGTGGGGCCCGAGGTCATGACGTACCAGGGCACGACGGCGGGCGAGTCACTGCCAGATTTGGCGGCGGCGAGCTCTTGCACCTTGCGGATGCGCTCGGCCTGGATCTGGAAGAGGGACTTTTGGCTGGGGAGGCCAATGTCGAAGCAGCCCTTGGGGGCGGAGGAGCCGAGGCGGGTGCCCTGGCCGCCGGCCATGAGGACGACGGCGACCTTGTTCTGAGCGATGAGGTCGAGGCCGGAGTTGTACCAAGCGTCGATGTCCTCCTGCTTGGAGTCGAGGATGGAGGCAGTGGCGGACTCGGGGAGGGGCTCGAGGGTCTGGGCGGCGTCGGCGTCGCCGTCGGTCTTGGGCGGGTTCAGGGCGCGGTCGGTGATCTGGTTGATGTGGGCGGGGTCGAAGCCCGAGAGCTGCTGGAAAAGGTTGGCCTGCTCATCCTTGGAGAGGGCGTCGTAGAAGGTGAAGACGTGGTCCTGGCCGGCGTCGGCGTACTTCTTCTTGAGGTCGGTGAGCTGGGCGTCGGAGGGCTGAGGGGCGGCCGCGGGCTTGGAGCCGATGTGAAGGGCCGACTTGATGGCGTCCATGGTGGGCGAACGAAGTGAAGGGAAGACTGATGAAGGCAATTGGAGAGCTTGAGGGGTATCTTGGACAAGTTGGATGCAGCAGGGAAGAAGAAAATGGTCTGTCAGGATGGAAGTTGGTGACGGAGGGGCTGATCAGCTTGAAGTACCTTGTTGATGGCCCCTCGTTTGCAGCGCCACGCCCAAATATAGTACAAGAACCACCAGCTAGGAGCTCCCGCCAGCTCGTGCGGGTTGCCCCTCCTACGGTGGCTTTGGTACTGAGATGTACTGGGAGGATCTGGGTCCGAGCATCTGTGACAACAGAACATGATGACGGAAAAATAATGGCCTAATTCTTGACAGGTCTGTTCCATGGGCTCTTTTCATTAATAGCTTCTAGCTGACTTTTCTCATTAAAAGCCTGAGTTCATCTTGTCTCTGAGAACGTGCCTCATCAAGGCTCGAGGTACTTCCAGGCGCCACAGCAACCGGCCCCGTTTAGCGGCTGGAAGCGCCCCGCTCAGCCACAGCAGCTCCGTTGAAGAGCCGGCATGCCCCCCATCGCGACCTCTCATTCGTCAATCTCGCCCCGGCACCTCTCCTTTTCTCGTGTTCATGGCCACGATGATGCGGTAAGACCCCTGAGTCCCGATGAGGCGGTGATCAACATGGAACACGATGAGGTGAGCATCACAAACATCCTGTCATCCTGGGCTCCAAGCAACGGGCTGCTTACCGATACCATCGTGGCTTTCCCAGCAGCCGGGGTAAGCTGATTGCTGCCACCTTTCACATCTTGATATCACGAAGAAGTCTGCACGTTGATTCATGCTTATCATTTCAATTGTTCATTCGAATCACAGTCTGCTCGATGTTTGCCCTCTCATCGTACCCAGCTTTGCAGCTCGTCCCTACGCCTTGATATACGGCACGCCCGTCAGCTTGAACGCCCTCTCGCTCAGCTTGGGCTCGTTCAGCGGCCTCAGCCTGACAATGTCGTCGGGCTGCCCGTTGCGCTTGGCCAGGTTGGTGCCCGTGTGGCGCGCGTTGGGCCAGTGCGTCGTGCCGAGCCTGTTCTCCCACGCGTGCTTCTTGCGCACGAGGTCCTCCTGCGTCGCGTGCGACACGGGCATGTAGCACGTGTACACGGCCAGCCGGTCGATGGTGCCCGTCGCGGGCACGTTGTAGTGAGGCGTGCGGGAGTCCCCTGGGGGTGTTAGCACTTGACTCTAAGCTGAGATGCTGATCCAGGTACTTACAGAGCAGCAGATCGCCGGGCTCGGCTTCCACCTTGACCCATTCCAGCCCGTGGTCCTTGAGCCAGGCCATGCCGGCGTCTGTGTAGCCGTACCACTCGGGCGTCCAGGCGGGGATGCGCTCCTCGTCCTTCATGTCGCGGTGGAACTCCTCGCTGAGGAGGTGGCCGCCCTTGCAGACGATGAGGCCGCCGTCGTTCGGCCCGTTGGGGTGCAGGTTGACGAGGCCCTGGAGGCAGCGGAAGCCGGGCTTCTCGGGGTCCTGGTCCTGGTGCGGCCACGGCTTGTTGGCCGGCAGGTTCGTGCGGTTGGCGAAGCCGTAGTTGATGGCGTCGAAGGAGACGAGGAGGTCCTCGGTCGCGTACACGCTCTCGAAGGCGCCGATGACGCCGGGCTCCGAGCGGATCTCCCAGACGAAGTCCTCGTGCGGGCCGCCGTAGTTGAGGAGCATGCCCTTCTCGTTGATCACGGGCAGCTTGTCGGGGTGCACGGTCGAGGGGTCGTCGCGCTTGTAGCCCTTGCCGCTGGTGAAGTTAGTATTGCTATTCCTTCGGAACGAGAGGGCAGACTTACAAGGACTCCATCAGGGAGAGCATGCGGTCGGCGTAGTTCAGGGCCCTCTCCTTGGGAACGGCGCCCTTGACAACGGCATAGCCGTCACGGATCAGGTCATCGCGCCAGTCACCGAACTTGGGGTCGGTGCCGTCGACCTTGAGCGCAGGCTGGGAGCCGAGGCGCAGGGAAGGGGTGGGCTCGGTGACGGTGGTAGTGGCCATGGTGCCCAACTGAGTGAGTCTGGTGTGAAAGATGATCAAAGCTGGAAACAAGTGTGTCTCCAACTGTGGTCTGTCGATATCGTTTGTCTTGATGATGCGGATTAGAGATTGCACTCAAGCGGCAGCAGAGCTTCAAGAAATACCCTCTGGAGGGTTCTTGGTGTCCGCCACTTACAAACGCCTCAGCCGAGCCGAAGCTCTGAATAGAGGCATCACGGGTGGGGCACGGCTCGGTTCGGCTGACACTACGACACGGCTTGGGCAACCACCTGATCATCTGCCATGCTGAGACTCTAGCGTCCGTCTAGCTCTCTTGTGAAGAGCCGCTTGAGTTTCTGGAATCACCATTGTGGCGAATTTGGTTGCCCATATCCCCGCGAGGCAGATCGTTGACTGATGGTCCAAGATTGAGTCCGTCAAAGGTTGAGCCTCACCCAACTATCATGGCAAGAACAAAGAAGTAACGGCCATTCAGTGATCTGGAAGAAAAGTAAATTGCCTTCTATCCATCCATTACAGAACAGGCTCCCCATAGGTACACACAAGTCATGTAGTACAACCGAGGCCATCACCCCCATCCGTCCAACCATCCACCCTACCCCAGCAAGAAATCCGCATCCATCATGTTCCAGAACTGCTCAAACTCCATATCCCCAAACAGATCCACCCCCGCATCATACCCATTCAAGTCCTCCACGACCCCAGACCCCGGCATGTCCGCACTCTCCCTCACAGCGACCCTCACCTCATCGCCCTCGCCCCCTCCCCTGCCCCTCCTCTCCACCACCCCCGCCACCCTCTCCCGCAGCTCCGCATACAGTCCCACGAGCCCCGCGTCCTGCCCCCATCGCGTGGCGTGGTCCTCGACGTACTCTGTCGCGGAGCGCAGCAGCTCCACGTCCGCACGCGCCAGGCGCCGGCCCGGCTGCCGCAGGATGCCGAGGGACAGGACGATGGCCGCGAGAAGGACCTGCGTCGCGCCGAGGAGGGTGCTGCGTATCCCGTGGTCCGCGAGCTGGAGGACCTGCGTGACGAGCTCGCGCGCTGCCGTGGCGCAGATGAGGCTGGCGCTGGCGAGGCGGTGGGAAACGGGGAGGTCGGGCTTGCGGAGCTTCAGCTCGGCGGCGAAGCCTTGTTGGGGGAAGATGAGGGCCACGCGCAGGAGTGTGAGCTGGGCCTTGGGGACGAGTGTGAGCGGGGTCGAGGGAGCAGGGATGGCGGACTTACGTGGTAGAACTGGTGGCAGAGGAAGAGGGTTGGGATGGAGGTGGCGGGTTCCACGTCGTCGGGCTGCATGTACGTCTCGGGGGCCGAGCCGCTGTGGGAGCCGGGCCGGATGTGGTCTGGAAGGGACTTTTGCCAGTCGAGGAGGATCTGGTCTAGTCTTGCCACTTCGGACAGCATTTGTTGGGAGCTGGTGAACTTGGGGAGGTAGAGGCGGTCTGAGATTTGGCCCATGATGTTGGACAGGGAGACCCAGGCAGCGAAGTGCTCGCCGGGGATATCGGAGGACTCGCTATCGTGACTACCCTGAAGAGAGCTTGGGGGAGAGTACTCCCCATCTTGACCCTGCGTCATGGAGGGACGGCCGCTTTCCAGCTGTATGAGCTTCTCCAGTGCATGGCAAGACCACCATATCCTCTGGTGTAGGTCCTGGTCCGCCCCCGGCTTCGCCGGTTGTCCGGCTGAGTACTTATGCAGCCCCATGGACTGCGCCATGCGGATTGCTTGTCCGACGATCTGAGATGCCTGGCCGTCTTTTGTGCGGCCTCTCAGCGCCAGTGCGAGAAGGAGCAATGCCTGGATGCTCGAGATGTATGGAACGGCTAGCAGATGAGGCAGAAGACTGTAGCACGCCGACAGGTAGCGTGAGCTGTCTTCTGTGGGACATGCCGAGATCTCATCCAAACCGATACAGAGAATGGCGTAAATAGCAGCTAGCACCGGAATATCTGCGGCGGTCAGGCTTGCTTGGAAGTTATGATGTCCCATGGACTGTAGACCCTGGAACCGAGCGATATCTGCATCGATGGCATGCTTGTGAACGGCTGGAAATAATGGCCAGACTCTTGTGAAATAGGAATCCACCGCTGCAGAGCAGACACTGGGCTCAGGAAAGTCCGAGGTGGACGCAGGCGTGAACAAAGGGAGACTGAACTCTTCAGCATGACGCATGCCATGATGAAAGCCGGAACTGGCCGGTGGGTAGCCCAGCTGAGCCAGATGGAGGTCTACGAATTGAAATAGACATTGTACACTGCTGGCTCCCAAGAACTACATACTATCGAGTTAGTGACCAGATAATGATCAACGGTGACTAGGGCCTCACCTTGAATCTGTAAGTGGTCTCATCCGTGTTGACAAGCACGTCTGGTGACACCACCGAGACGGTGTGCCCTTCGCTTTGTCCCTCCGCTACTGGCTGCGCAGCCGTGATCTCTCGATAGCCCCTGGATACCCAAGAGATCTCCTCTCCGGAGTCTGGTGCATGGATCCTCTGCGTCTCGGAAGTGGATGATAGGCCGGAGGGCGAGTGATGTGTGTCCCTGGTACCCCTGGATCGCCCCCCGCCAGGACTCATCTGATGCCCCAGAGCTAGAGGGACCTGGGCCGGGGTCGATATGTGCCCGCAGAAGCCTCCAGATGAGTCCTCGGCTGGCAGAGAACCATCACGCGGACCTTTGCTCCTGCGAGCCCTCTGCCGGACGCCCGGTCCCTTGCCCGGCCTTCGGAGGTCCAGGGTCTCGCACTCCTCGCCTCGCAGGCTGCAGTTGCGGCACTTGGGCTGCTTGGCATCACACCTGACCTTGCGCTTCCGGCACTGGTTGCATGCGAGGGAGAGCCGGACGAGCTTCCGGCCGGCTGGCGAGTCGTCGGGGTTCATTGTGCGGGTGCTTGGGAACCGATGATGAGGGCTCGGGTGGGCGATGAGGGAGGGATACGACACGGCTGAGCTCCCCAGCCGGTATTTACTACCGGTGGAAGGACCGGAGAATTCCCCGCAGCCCCTGTCCCGCATTCTATACCAACCCCGGAGTCTCCATGCTTGGGTGTTCCGGTGTGGGGTTGAGGTTGCTGGGGAGGTTCGGGACAATGTCCCCCATATCCCGAGTCTGCATACAGGGCCCACGGCACCAATCACTTGTCAGAAGTTGGTCAGCGCAATAAATGCCACTAGCATGGGAGTAGTCAGAAGAGTCTCGAAGATTGGTCTTTCTGACTCGCGTCGAGGCTGCATTGTGAATCACGTTGCCTCAGGGTTGTCCCTTGACCTGAGTCTCTTGACAAGCATGCAACGGAACGCTAGAGATACCACTTGGAACGTCTGCTCTTCAACCAACCCCAAGCTCTCCGGACCTTTGGCGGCATTTCATTGATGTTCTATTCGATGTTTGTACTGGTGGTCGATGTTCCCCTGATTCAAACGCCTTGCTCGTAGTCCATGCATATGCCCCAGCAACATCAGCAACATAACCAACAACACACAGACAAGAAACATGAGGAAAAAAGCCCATGCCCACAAATAACTGCCGTGAAAGCATTAATCATTTATTCGCATATCCATGTCTACACCTTGACCGTATCACCCCTCGCCACCCACTCCTTCGCCCCCTGATACCTGCAGTTATACTCCAAGAACTGCCCAGGATCAAGCTTAATCTCATTCGTAACACCATCCGTCGCCGGCCTCGCCTGCTCCCGGCTATACTTCTGAATCACGCCCGCCCGCTTGTGCCTCGCCTCAAACACGCGCATCAGCGCCTCGTTGACCTCGATCCCCGACGGCGACGCCCCCATGTCCCCCAGGAACGCCTGCAGCGCCTCGGCGTCCTCGAAGCTCTGCGACGCGCCCTGGCCCTGCGTCGGCAGCATGGCGTGCGCGGCGTCACCGACCAGAATGGCGCGGCCGCGGACCCAGTGCGGCAGCGGGTCGATGTCGCGCAGCTGCCAGAGGGCGACGTCGGGCGCCTTGGAGAAGAGTGCGTGGATCCATTCCGGGAAGCCGGCGTACGCCTCCAGCAGGGCGTCCAGAGACCCCTCGGCGACCCAGGACGTGCCGACTGTGGCTTCGTGCATCTCCTTGTCGGGTACGAGGGCGACGATGCCGAGGACCGTGCCGTTGCGCGCGGGGCCCATGATGATTCTCCTGTCGTGGCCGACAATCATAGTCGTGAGGGGTTCTTTGGGGTTGAAGACGTGGGAGGGGAGGTTGATGTCCTTGAGGCTGTCGATGGGCATGAGCATACGGTAGGCCGAGAGGCCGGTCGGGATCGGCCCGTTGGTGTTGGGGACCACCGCGTCGCGGATCACCGAGTGGATGCCGTCGGCGCCGATGATGATGTCTGCCGTCAGGACCTCGCCGCCTTCGAGAGTCACGGTGCCGGCGTCGGGATCACACGCGCTCACGGCGGCGGAGGCCCGGATGACGGCCGGCCGGCCGGGCAGGTCGGTGCTGGTGGCGGCTTCCTTGAGGGCGGAGTGCAGGTCCTGGCGGTGGTAGAGCATGCGGCCGGCGCCGAAGCGGGAGTTGTCGAGCTTGATCTCACGGATGACGTTGCCCGTCTGGTCGAGCATGCGGAAGGCCTTGTCTTCCATGGGTCCGTAGGGGGCGAGGAAGGGGTCGAGGCCCCATTGGGAGACGATCTTGCTGGCGTTGGGCTGCAGGGAGATGAGGGCGCCTGTCTCGCGCAGCATGCGAGATCTCTCGAGGACGGTGATGTGGCGGGTTGGTGATCTTAATGCGATGGCCTGGGGGTGGTGAGCTTGATGACTCGGCGGGGAGGCTGTTGACTTACACTGGCCAAGCCTGCGATGCCGCCACCAACGATGATGATACTTGTTGCATTTGTCTCGCCCATCTTGGTATCGTTATTGAGACTGTCTTGGAATCTACGAATAAGTGTCAAAAGGACGCGGCCTGCCGCTGCCTCAGCTCATCATCAACACTTATCCTCACGAACACAATGGGGCGCCTCATCCTCCGACCGAGCCGAACCCACGTGGTGTTCGGTCGGCCTCGGAACGAGTGGAGGTCCACGACCCGAAGCCTCGAGACCCTCGGGCACTCTCCGTCCCACAACGCGGGGTCTAGACCCGAACCGGGGCTGTGCGATCACTGCAGTCCCCGTGGGGTCGGGGTAAGGGGCACCTTTTGAGGGGATTTCGCATGGATCATGCTGGACTAACCCCGGAGAATGCGCGCCAGGCCGGAGTAACAGAGGGCGAGGGGCAGGGCATCTACACTCTCCACGTGGACATCCACTCAACCGTACTCTTGACGCAGCGACATGGGTGTGCCCACTGACACTTAACGTGAAGTTGTCCTGGGGCCTTGGAAGGCCATCCCGAGGGGCGGGCATCAACTGGCATGGGTATTCACAGAGCACAACAAAGTCGACGAATTAGGGTTTTCGTGTGACAATTCCTTGTAGACTGCTAGAGTCACATTGAGACGAATCTACTTTAGGATGACAACCGGAGTGAACCTCTAGACACGGAAGTCGGGCAAGGAGGAATAGCCTTCTGTATAGAGGTTGATGTGCTCTCTGAAAAGCACATCGGTTGAGTCGAGGAGGCGGTTGCATGTGCATTGCACGATCTGGATTGCTCCAGACCATCGCGTCTGGCACCCTTTCACAGCGGAGGTCACAGAGGAGATTGAGAATATTTGGATCATGAAAATCATTGCTATTCAAATTCATGCGCTAATTGATGCCCATCCGCAAGCAGACAGACCGTTCCAGAGACAGAGACGTAGAGGACAGGGACAGATCGAGGCCGCTTAGAAGCATGCCCCCAGACCCAACATGCACCCCATCACCGGCACCAGTCCCAGAACAAGGCCGACAAATCGGCCCCAGCGAAGGGACCATGAAGGTGCCTCTATGCCAACACCCCCTAATCGCGCCTATCCTCAAGGAAGGCGTACTTGCCCGTGATCTCGCGGATCTTCTTGCCCCAGACGAAGATCAGAACGGTGAGGACACCCATCAGCGCAGTGAGGCCGCTGTAGATGCCGAACAGCCCATCGTAGCCGACGGCAGCCAGCATGTCGTCCAGGGGGTACGTGAGGCCGAAGCTGAGGAAGCCGCGGAACGAGCAGATGATGATGAGCAGAGAGCTGGCGCGCTGGGGGTACGAGTCGATGAGGTACACGATGGCGACGGAGTTTGCGCCGACTGGCTGCTGTTAGTGACTGTTTTGATAGGTGTGCTTGCGGCGGGGAACGTACTGAAGGTGAAGAAGTAGGCCGCGAGACTCCAGGCGTAGAGGAACCAGTGGTAGTTCTCGGGATGGGTGGCGCCCTGCCCGTACAGCGCGGACGTGAAGATACCGATGATGATGGGCAGGATGAGGGGGATGAGGCGGATCTCGGGCTCGTGGATGCCGCCGCGGCGGCGGGCGAAGTACTTGATGAGCCAGTCGGACATGTAGCCGACTAAAAATCACGGTCAGTGGTATTCTATTGGAGAGTGAGGGAGAGACGTACAGGCAGGAAGAGCAACAAGACTGGTCACGATCTGGCCGGCGTTGGAGTAGCTGGTGGTCGAGTGAGGCCAGTTGTAAGGGGGCGCCTCGACGATGCGGCCGTAGGTCATGGACAGGCAGATGTTGACGCCGAGGGTGACGCCGTTGATGAGCATGGCCCAGAAGACGTTGGGGAAGAGGAGGAGGGTCCAGGCGTCCTAAAGTCATGTTAGTCGCGGTTCAGAAACACCAAGGTCAAGCAAGACTCACCCTGAAGACGACCCAGGCCTTGTTCCACTCGGGCTTGCCGATCCAAAGGCGCAGGTTCGAGCGCAGGGTGCGCGGCTCAAAGGTATCGTAGTCGAGCGCGGGCCTCTCGGTGCGCAGGTTATACGCAGCCTGGTCGTCCGAGTCGGTGGCACCATTGGCGGCCGTCTCTTGGTACGCGGACTGTGGGCGGTAGTACTTGGTCTCGGGGACGAAGAAGAAGGCGCACAGGAAGCAGACACCACAAAGGACGCAGCCGATGCCGTACCACCAGGCGGTGCCGATGGCGCCGGCGATGGGCGAGGCGAAGAGGACGAAGATGGCGACGGCGATGGTCTGGATGGTCTGCTGGATCATGAGGTATTGGGCGCGCTCGTGCAGGAAGAAGATCTCCTGCGTGATCATGGGGACGAGGGCCTCGCTCTGGCCGGCGGCGACGCCCAGGAACATGCGGGCCCAGAGGTGCCAGTCGTAGTTGTCGGCCGAGGTGCCGGCGGCGGCGCAGATGGCGATGGTCGTGCACATGAGGCCGGTGGCCATGAGGAGGACGCTGCGGCGGCCGACGGCGATGGCGAGGGGCATGCCGAAGAGGTTACCGAAGCCCCTGGGCCGTTAGCAGATGCGCTCGCCAGGCCAGTTGGGTTGTTCTTACATTGTGAGGTTGGGCAGGGACAGCATGTAGCCGATCTCCCTGTACCCCTTGCCGATGGAGGCGTAGTTCGGGATGTAGAAGCTGAGAAGTCCTCCAAAGCCGGAGATCATGCTGTTGCGAGTCAGTCACCAAGTCTTGAATGGATCCCCGAGGCGCAAAGAAGTGCATACCCAAGACCGACGGTCGAGACTGTGCAACAAAGGTTAGAATCTGTGCGTGACCAGGCGCATGAAGTTGGAGCACTTACAGAGCGAGAGGCAGCAGAGGACCAGAATCTTCTGCCATGTGCTCATGTTCAGAGGGTCTGTTGGAGTACTTGTCAGCACGAATCTCTTGAGACACATCTCGGATGGTGCGCACCGCGAGGGTCCGCCGTGGGCGTCGGGATGTAGACGGTCTTGCCGGCCGTGAGCTGGACGGTGCCGCTCACGCCGACCCTGGACCTGTTGACCTGGAGCTTGTCATCGCCGACAGCCTCCTCGACGTGGGTAGAGTCCTGCTTGCTCATCGTGGTCATGCTCAGCAGTGTCTTGTGATCTTTCTTGGGTGTGGTCGCTGCTGCTGTCTGGTGCTGATGGAGAAGGGGAAAAAGGAGGCCGGCCACGACAAAGTCTTATATGTCTCGCTCTCCCGAGGAGCCAAGTCGCGGCGCCCTTGTCTTTCCCATGGGGTTGAGGGGTACAAGGGTCGCGGTCATGTCTGGGGGAGGTCCCGTCCGAAGGGAAACCCGGGGTCGGCGGGCGAAATCCTCGCACGCCCAAAGTGCGAGTGCCGGCTGACGATGGCGTCCCTCGGGATGCGTGCCCACCTCGACCCGAGCGGATCTCGTCCCCAACGCCGGTGCCCCGTGGGGTAATGTGGGCTTCGCCGAGACCCCCCGAATGAACCGAACCTTGTCTGCTCAGCCGCTCGGTCCCAACGGTGACCACTCACCGGCGAGGCATTAGTAGGGGGCGCCGATTGTGGAGGACTTTCGAGGGGTTCCAGCCCGCACTAGCGATTACAATGCGACGCGCAAAGCCACCAAGTCGCCGAGGGGGATGGGTGTCTGGTCGTAAGGAGGGGTCGTCTCCTCATCGGCCGCCCTCTGTCACAGTGGGGGAGACTCCCGAGGGCGCGGCACTGCATTCGTGCTGTTCCAAGGCTTGGCCTGGCTTGGAATGCCCTCAACGCGGGGTGCCGGCTGTCGTTCGGGAGTTGTGGGCGTCGCCGCTCCGCTGTCGGCATAGTGGAGGGCTCTGTAATCAATGCTCTGCACACGGCCGACTGGCCGGGGTTGTTGACAGACAGAGTCATGGGATTGAGGTCTGGACAGCGACAATGAGGAGCTGAGTCTCGTCCCGAGCCGCGCATGCACCTTCCCATGGACTGCTGCATGTCGCAACGACAACAGACTCGCACCAAGTCGCTCCCGTGTCGCCTCGTTCAACGAGTGGTGCAAGCGACAGATGGATGAGGTACTTGCAGCGTCGTGCTCTTGGGGTTTGGGGGTTGAGTCTCCTGATAGAGACTCCCGGCTTCGTGTGTTTTGAAACCTGCATTTCAGAGCCAACATGTCGAAGTCACCAGTGCTCAGACAGATTGATAAACATTTCTTTATTGAACATCGTTATTCATATGATATGGAAAAGTCTGTCTTGGCCCGCCCTGCTTTGGCTCACGCACTGCCTCCCCCTAATAAGCCTTGACACCAGCCAGCTTCAGGATCTGATCCGTAATGACCGGCTTCTCAAACGGCTCGTCCCTATCCCTGGGGCACACCTTGCCGTCACGCATGGGCTTATCCTTGGCCGGCCTAATGTTGCAGTGCGGCCAGTGCGTGGTACCCAGCCACTTCTCAAAGCACATGGCCTTGGCCTCGAGGGCCTCGGGGTCCGCGAAGACGCGCGGCGTCATGCAGATGTACTGGACGTGGCGGATCTGTTCGCCCTCGGGCAGGCATGCGTAGTGCATGGTGCGCGAGTCCCAGAGCACGAAGTCGCCGGGCTCCATGTCGATCTTGACGAGCTCGCAGCCGCGCTCCTCGAACCACTTGATGTCCTTCTGGCTGAAGAGGAAGAGGTCCATGTACTTGATCTCGGGGGGCGGGGCGTCCTCGTGGTCGAAGGACTCGCGCTTGTGGGCGAAGAACTCGTCGAAGAGCTTCGAGGAGCCCTTCATGAGCATGAGGCCGCCGTCCTTGGGGCCGTTGGGGGCGTAGTTGAGGAGGCCCTGGACGGCTTGCATGCTGGGAAATGTTAGAGGACGATGGCTTCAAAATAATAGGTAGGTACTCACCCCTTGCGCTCCGGGTTCTGGTCGCAGTGGGGCCAGGGGCTCCAGTTGAGGTCCTTGCGGTTGGGCAGGGAGATGTTCATGCCGTCAAAAGAGCACAGCAGCTCCTTGGTGCCCCAGAGCCTCTCGAACGTCTCGACGACGGCGGGCTCGGTGCGGGCCTCCCAGGCCATAGACTCGTGCGGGGACGAGTAGGCGAAGTACATGCCGCCCTTGAAGCTCACGGGCAGGTGCTCGGCGGTCCAGGTGCTCTTGTCGTTCTCGTCGAAGCCCAGGTCGAACTTCTTCAGCCACTGCAGCTGCTTGTCGGCGTAGTAGGCGGCCTTCTCCTTGCTGATGACGCCCTTGATGACGACGCAGCCGTTCTTATGGAACTCATCACGCCAGTCGCCGTAGACGGCATTCTCGTCGAACTCGACGAGGTTCTTGGTCTCGAAGCGGGCGCCGAAGGTGGTCGGCTCCTCCGTGGTGGTGGTTGTGGTAGACATGGTGATGGATGTGGATGTGATACAATGAGGTAGTCAATGTTGGCTTGAGAGCTTGTTGTAGTGTTGTCAAGTCGAGGAGTGCTGTGATCATTTGTACTTGACTGATGGATCGAGGGATCCCCACAAGTGTTCCCCACGATGCTCTCCATGTGCTCAACTTGGGGTTTCAACCGGAGAACAGCATTGTCGGACGGCATCGAGTTCGGTTCGGCCGGTTCGGTCGGTTCGGAGCATGTACCCCACATTGACCCCGCACTCGGTCCCCCACGCTCTGACTCGGAGCACCTGGGAAGCGAACCGCTCATGACACGCGGCGAATTCCCCGCAAGCCGCCCCTCAAGAGTGTTCCGAGTTCCAGCCTCCATGCCGACTTTCCCATGTCGCGGTAGATCGCCATCTGACGGGACTCCGGTGTTGTTGTTCCTTGCCGGCTCATTCGGGCCCTTCGGAGTCGGGCCAGGCGGACCCTGAGCGGCTCGGTCGATTACCCCTCCGTGAGTCCTCCAGACACATCACGGTTCACGATGCTTGGGGATATCTGACATATCTTGAAGGTGATCCCTCATGTCTCTCAACTCTTTGTTTTTGTTCATCCCCCCTACACCATCCCCCCACCCCCATCATGCCTCTCCCCTACCAAGTCGCCTACAAGCCCCTCAACAAGCCCGAGGTCGGCGTCAACGGCTACGTTGAGCCCACCCCCGGCAAGAGCGAGGTCATCCCCAAGGGCTCCGCCCCCTTCAACGCCCGGAAAACAGAGTCGGACATCCGCATCGACCATGACATCGAGATCAAGGTCCGCGACGGCTGCCGCCTGTACGCCGACATCTACCGTCCCACGACGGACGAGAAAGTCCCCATCATCATCGCCTGGAGCCCCTACGGCAAGAAGTACTCGGCCCTCGAGATGATCTTCAACGTCTGCACCTGGAAGTGCTGCCTGACGCGCGACGACGTCAGCGGCCTCGAGAAGTTCGAGGGCCTGGACCCCGCATGGTGGGTGGCGCGCGGCTACGCCCTCGCCCACGTCGATGCCCGCGGCGCCGGCCAGAGCGACGGCGACACGCCCTGTATGGGCATGCAGGAGGCCGAGGACGCGCACGACGTCATCGAGGGCCTCGCCAAGCTGCCCTGGACGAATGGAAACATCGGCATGGCCGGCAACAGCTACCTCGCCATCATGCAGTGGCACGCCGCCGCTCAGAACCCGCCGTCCCTCAAGGCAATCGCGCCCTGGGAGGGCTCGGGCGACATCTTCCGCGAGCAGTTCTGCCGCGGAGGCTGGTTCAACATGTCCAACTACGATCTTGTCACGACGCTCGTCGTCAAGGGGAACAATGGCGTCGAGGACTTTTGCGAGATGTACAGGCGCAACCCGCTGTGCAACGCCTACTGGAGCGACAAGAGGGTCGATATGAGCAAGGTGAACGTGCCTTGCTTCATTACGGGGTCCGACTTTAGCCAGATCCACACCATGGGCGCCGTCCGCGGCTGGATGGAGGCCAACACGGACAAGAAATGGATCAAGTGGAGCGGGTACCAGGAGTGGTTCGAGCTGTACGGGGTTAGGGAGAGCTATGATGAGCTCAAGGTGAGCATAGCCCTGGGGTGTCGGTGACTTTTGCTAACATACCCCAGCTCTTCTTCGACAAGTACCTCAAGGGCATCGACAACGACTGGGAGAAGACCCCCCGGGTGCGCTGGGCGACGCTGCCCTTCGGCGACAGGGACGTCAAGCACGACATCGTCCTCCCCGACTTCCCCGTCCCCAACACCGACTACCAGACCTTCTACCTCAGCCACGACGGAAAGCTCGAGTCCTCCCTCCCCTCGCCCGGCACCTCCGTCCACAACTCCGAAGACCGCTGGTCCATCTCCAAGTTCAAGCACACTTTTACAGAAGCGACGCGCCTCATCGGCCTCCCGAAGGCCGAGCTCTATATGAGCTGCGACGCGCTCGACGACCTCGTCGTCTTCATCCAGCTGCGCAAGCTCGACAAGAACGGCAAGGAGCTCAGCCAGCTGCAGTTCCCCCTGGACCGCACGCCCGTCAAGTCCATCGACGACATGGAGGACAAGGACCGCGTCAGCCTGACGCTGCACAACGGCTCCATCGGCGTGCTGCGCGCGTCGCAGCGCAAGATCGACCACTCGCGGTCGATGCACCCTCAGTTCCCGTTCCACCCGCACGACGAGGTGCAGAAGGTCCCCATTGGGGAGGTGGTCAAGCTCGAGATCGGTATCTGGGCCATGGGCGTTGATTACGAGGCGGGAGAGAGCATTCAGGTCGATGTTCTGGGGCAGTTCCCGGGTTTCACGGAGGTGGCGGCTTTCCATAAGCCGAGGCCGGATAGCGAGAAGAACAAGGGGAGGCATACGGTGTACTTTGGCGGGGAGCACCCGAGCAGGATCATCCTGCCGGTGGTGCCGATGTAGACGGGGGGGATCAGGAAGACAAATGAGATGCAGTAGACCCGAATGGCAATGCAAAGAACTTTCAAAGCATACGATGAATGGCTGCTTACAGGTGAGCAACCCCGTGATGCTCTCCAAAGCCATACGTGACGCTGGGTCGAGACCGGGATGGGTGCGGTGCTGACATGTGCGGGGATCCACTTTTGACCGCACGACAGGCCGGAGCTCCCCGGGGGTGCCCCGTTTTACGCCGCATGGTGCGGGCTTGGTAACATCACCGCGTCTCGTACACAGCATTGCCCGCTGATGGTCATATCAGAAAGCTTGCAATTCTATGGTATCGGATTAGAAACGTATCTGAGTCACACAGTCCCATGTTGACATCCGGGTGTGCGGAACAGGGTGTTTTGAGATGCATATAAGGGGCGGACTGGTCGACCAGCTTGAGACGATGCTCAGCACCATCGACCAGCTCACATCTCCCACAACTCAAGTACCACCATTCGAATAATTTGTCTTCTATTTTTCAGCACCTCCACCATGTCCAAGATCGTCACCGTCGTAGGCGTCACCGGCACCCAAGGAGGTTCAGTCGTCAACGCCCTCCTAGACAACCCCAACTACTCCATCAGGGCCATCACACGCAACGCAAACAGCGACGCCGCCAAGGCCCTCGCAGCCCGCGGCGTCACCGTAGTCGAAGCCGACATCAACAACGTCGACTCCCTCCGCGCAGCCTTCTCCGGCACCCACGCCATCTTCGCCGTGACCAATTTCTTCGAGACCGTCCCGACGCTCGGCGTCGAAAAGTCCATGGACATCGAGACCCGGCTGGGTACCAATCTCGCGGACGCCGCGGCCGCGACCGAGTCCCTGGAACACTACGTGTGGTCGACGCTGCCCAACGCGCGCAAAAACACGGGCGGCAAGCTCGTGGTGCCGTATTACGAGAGCAAGAATCGCGTTGACGAACATATCAGGGCGAACCCGGCCTTGCTGCGCAAGACGACGTTCCTCTGGGTCGCGTGGTACGCGGGTAACATGAACTACCCCTGGTTCAGGCCCAGCGAGGTGCACACCGCCGATGGCACCAGGTCGTACGTCCTGATGATGGGCGTGCCGCCGTCCGTCAAGATGCCGCTGCTCGGCGACGAGAAGACGAACATGGGCCTATTCGCGAGTGCCATACTCGAGCAGCCGGAGAAGACGCTTCCCGGCAAGATTGTGGCGGGCTTGGATGAGCAGCGGACGTGGGGTGAGGTGGCGCAGATGTACGGCGCGGCGCAGGGGGTCGAGGTGCGCTGCGTGCAGATTCCCAAGAGCGACTACCGCCAGCTATGGGGGGTCTGGGGTGAGCTGATGGACACGACCAACGAGTATCTTGAGTTCACGGATGGTAGGGGATTCAGCAGTGTGGATGAGCATGTGCTCTCAAAGGATGATCTCGGTGTGCAGGGTTTGGTGGGAACGGCCGAGGCCTTCGCGGCGAAGAAGCTGTTTGGCTGAGTCTAGGCATGATTGCAGAGCACGATATACCCTGCAATGTGTATTTATTCCATAGTTGATGGGAGATGAAGACGGTCATGGATTGAACCAGGGTACCCTTGAAGTGGATTACTAATGCGGACCGGCGTAAGCAATGAGGTTATCGCCAGTCGGTATGAGTCATCAAAGTCATCCTCCTCTTCAATCAGTCCACCGGCCGCTTTCCGTACTCACCGGAGGTCATTTGACGTCCATACACCATCGCTCTTGAACCCATCACCATGTCTGTGAGGCGCAAGTCCTGCGACGCCTGCTTCAAAGGTCGACGGAAATGCGACCGCGACTACCCCGCTTGCTCAACCTGCCGTCGTACCAAGAAGGACTGCCACTATGCTTATCCATCGCTTCCAGCCCGTTCAACCGAAGATTGGATGCCGGAGAACGATATCGGCGCCGGCGCTCGGCATCACACGAACGACGGCTCCGTAGCACCCACTTCGGCCCGGACGCCAACACCCGTGTCCGGCATACCCAGCTTCATGGGCGGCCTCGGCGAAGTGCAGCGCATAGAGGGCTGCACCGAAAGCTGGCAGTGGGTCATCAACGAGCTCCAGCGCTGCCCTCGCGACCTGGCCACGCGCGGCGAGACGCTCTTCCTGCACAGGGAGCTGTACCGCGACGCCATGCCGCGCGCGATTAGGGCCGCGATGGGCGTCTCGGCGACGTCGTGCATGCTCAGCGAGGAGAACCGCCACGTCCTCTTCCGCGTCGTGGACGCCGAGGTCGCGGAGCTGCTGAGACCCCCTGCGCTGCTGGATGCAGAGGCTGACCGGGGCGGCGGAAGCAGCAGCGGTATGACTATCGTCGAGGAACTGGCGCGCCTGCAAGCCTTCACGCTGTACCAGATGGTGCGCACATTCCAGGGCGGCCTCGAGCAGCGCGCCGTCGTCGACCTGCAGCGCGGCCTCATCACGACGTGGGCGCTGCAGCTGCTCCGGCGGTCGCGGGCCGAGCTTGGCGGTAAGGAGTCGGACGACTGGCACGCGTGGATCGTCGCCGAGAGCATACGCCGCACCGTCATGGTCGTCTTCTCGTTCTACGGCGTGTGCTCGATCGCGGTGCACGGCTTCTGCGTCGAGTTCCCCACGCTCGCGAAGCTGCCCGTGTGGACGTCGCCGGCATCGTGGCTGTCAGAGGCTGATCACATGGTTCGGCGGAGGGACGGCAAGGCGGAGGAGACGTTGCCGTATGAGCAGTACTCGCAGTGCTGGGTGGTGTCGCCGCCGAAGTCGCTGCATGCGTTCGACAAGTTTCTCATCATTCCGTGCAAGGGGTTGGAAAGCGTTGCTGCGGCGGGCTTTCAGATCAGCTGTAGTTAGCCGTCCTAGATCCTTTCACCCATAAACAGCGCGCTTTTGGCTTCTTGATCCCGGCACAAGTCCACAACTGTTGGACCATGGTAAGGAAGTCTGAGTCCTCTGAGTTGTTGGTGTTGGTGGGTGGCACCGGGGCCATGCTTCCTCTGAGTCCTTGTGGTTTCCCAACGGTTGCCTGGAAAGCAGTGACCTGAGTCACCATGCGCCCCCCTTCGGCCAACTTAATTCGTTCCCCGGGCCTCCCCTGAAAACCCCCAAGGCCCGCCCCCCACACGTGCAGCACCCCTGGAGTTGACCATCACGGCGACCTTGATTGGCGGTCCACCACACCGGGCCACGGAATTGGGGAAGAAGCGGGGGCGGGGACAGCGACGTGGAGGCGGGGCTGGGCGCTCCCCCACTTTCCCGGCGCTCTGCTGCACTATTTTCTGCTGCAGGCTATGTCTCCAGGGGCTTGGGGGCGCTCCTTAGCGGGCAGGCATTCCCCTCACCCCTCATCGGCAAGGGTTCGCGGTTCGCAGCAGCGCTGGACCCTGGGGAATCTCAGCCCCCGCCCACGATGCCCTCTCGGCCTCTCACTTTCCTTCGACACACACGCCGACGCAGACTCATCGCTGCTTGTTCCAGTCGACCGCACGTGCATTGCTGCGCATAAATCATGGATCCAAAGGCAAATCAGCTCATCAACATGGATTCCGCAGACACAGCGACACTCGTCTCATCGCCACCGAGGCCACCGACGCGGCCGTCACTCCACGATACATCGGCTAGCACTGCCTACCGAAAGCCCTCAAGACTATCCCAGGCCTGCAACCAATGCCGCAAACGAAAGGTCCGATGCGATGTCAGCCTGCCCAAGTGCACCAACTGCACGCTGAGAGGCGAAACCTGCGTGACGACGGACCCTCGCCGGCCAGGCGTCACGAATACTGTCCGGCGGCGGGCCTTTCGGCAGCGCCCGACGCCAGAGGAGGATGGGCATGATGACGGACAGACCTCGCAGACGTCCTCTTCGCATCCCTCTGATGAAAGAAGTCATTCGATAGTATGTGCGGATCGAAGAGCGTCTATCGATGAGCCTCCGAGACGGCCATCGCACACGGCTGAAGAGACGCGCGAGAGGGACGCAGGCGAGGCCACCCGAAGCTTCACAGCACAGTCTCAACGAACCCCGACATCCGACAGCGGGACATGCAGCTCGGGTCAGAGAAAAGACTTGGAGCATGCCTCATGGGTTCATCGTGCCTATCTCGTCACCACCGAGTCTGAGCTGCAGAGGTCGGGGCTTGAAGACGCCGGCGCCCTGCAGCTCACACCCGACACCACTCCGGACATGGTCGTCCACGAGGATGGCCTCACAAGCCGGTCCAAAGTGAGTGTTTCTCAGCGCCTGTCTTCGTTTTGAAGCGCCTTTCTTGGAACCAACGGCGTGCTAACTTGATGCAGTTTTTCGGCGGCAGCAGCTTACAGTGCCTCTTCAACTTTGTCGACCTCTTCCTCTCGAGTTACGGCTTCGACCCGAGCGCACCCCTCTTCAAACACGGGATGGCACACAGCGAAGAGTTCACAACCTCACTCACCACGATCATCCCCGACCTCCCCGATCGGCAGTCCATCGACAGGTACCTCGACGCCTACTTCTCCCTCGTCTGGCCCCTGTACCCGGTCGTGGACAGACACACGGTCGAATCAGACGTTGAGGCATTCCTGCAGCTTCAAGATAGGGAGCCTCACGGGTTGCAGCGGAAGATCCAGCCTTCGCAAGTCCCCAAACTCACCACTATCTACGCCATCATCTGCATTGGTATGAGCGAGCTGCCCCCAACCGAGGGCGAGTCGCCCACCGACTTCCTGGCCGCCTGCTACAATCTCCACGTCCACCTCATCGCGCAACCCTACTTCTCCAGCCTGCAAGCCCTCGTCCTCACATCTCTCGCCCTCCGAAGCCAGGGCAAGGACGGCCAGGCGTGGCACATGGCCGGCCAAGCGATCAGGATGGCCATCTCCCTGGGCCTGCACGTACGCGCCACCCGCAACCGGCCCCTGGCCAAGACGACAACCGCCCAGGAAGAAGCTGAGAATGACCTGCGCGAGAGGGTCTGGTGGTCGTGCTACTGCCTGGAGAAGATCATGCAGCTGGAATCCGGCAGACCCTCGACGTTCCAGGTGGGCGCCGACCTGTCCACGGCGCCGGGGCCCGACTCGGGCTCGGCGAGCCCGACGAAACCAGTCACTTGCTTCGAGGCGTGGGTGTCCCTGGCCAAGATCATCGCGCAGATCTCGGATCGTCTGTACTTCCAGCGGCAGGACGGGTCGGGCGGGATGCTGGCTGAGACGGCTCGCTTGGACGCCCGGCTTGACGACTGGAGCGCGTCGTTGCCGGAGAGGCTGCGGCCGCGAAATACGTTCCCGACGCAGAGGAATAATGAGCAGGTGATTGCCGTCTTCCTCGATCAGCAATTGCATCACGTAAGTCCAGTCTCATCCTCACCCATGTCAAGTTTCCTTCTGACACGCCACAGGCAAGAGTAGCCGTCCTACAGACCGCAATCGTCTTCCCCGAGAAGAGCTTCGTCGCCGAGATCGAAAAGCGCAGCAAGGACATCCCCCAAGTAAGCCGCCTCGCGGGCGGCGCCTCGATATGCGTACACGCGGCGCGCTCCATCGTGCTCAACACGCTGCAGCTCGCCGACATTGGCGTGCGGTCCTCGCTCGTCGGGCTGCCGCAGACCTTCCTGGCCATCACGGTGCTTGCGCTCGGGATCCTGCGGCAGCCGCGGAACCGGCTCGCGCGCCCGGACCTCGAGCTGCTGACGTCGGCGTCGGAGCACATCGAGGCGTGTTATCGGCAGCTGGGGCAGAGCGCGAGTTTCATCGCCATTATGCTGCGGTTACGGACGAGGGTGGCTGCCGCGGTGCAGAAGGCGGCGGCTGCGGGTACGGGAGCGGCGACGGGGCTTTCCGGGGGCACGCCGGCGAAGACAAGACAAGAGGCCGTGTCATGGGGAGATGGGTGGCAGGGCGAAGGACAGCACCCACAGGGCGACAATTATCACGCTTCGCAGGTCGTGACGTGGCCGTTCTCGACCGAGGTGCCTGAGGGAGACGCTGGTGCGAATGCCGGTGCGAATCCCGGTGCCGTGCCTGGGCTCGAGGGGCTTGAGGCGTTCAACAATCTGGAGTTTGACGAGATGTGGACGATGATGGATTCGGACTTTTTGATGCTGGATGCGGGAGGATCTTTCCAGTCTTTTTGAGCGTGCTTGGGAGGAGTGTATGATGTTCATGGGGTGTAAGTTGCCCCTTGGTAATGAGTGTCGTCGACAGAAGCGACTGTACTGCAGAATGTATGACCAGGCTTTGAAAATCTATGAATCCACGGGCTCTTTCGCGCTCTGGATGCCCTTCATAGCGACAGAACTACCCTCAAGAGTGCAAAAATTCTCAATTTGAGCTCTGATCACCTGTCGGCATGACCTGTGAAGGCCACCCGCCGCAAGCAAGCTGCCCATCCTCAAGCCCCTCGGTCCCAGGTCATCAACACGCATCTGCAGAAGCAACGAGCCGATGTACCCAGAAGTGGCCTGGCTCACGCTGATCATCTTGGTGAACGGCCGCAATCATCTTCCACTGATTCACCCATTCCAACGACCCGAGCAACCGACCGCGACAACCTTGCTCCCTACCCTAGTGCCCATACTCGGCCCCGTCCTTCCTACCGACCGGCCCTTCACTTTCCGCATGATCGACTTGAATTAGAATAGATCGCAGCTAGAGATGTCGAGACTCATGTAGGTTTACGCTTGGACGCCCGGGGAGCTCGTTTGGGTGTAGGCAGATTCGGCTTGAAGGGCGGGTGGTCCCAACCGGTCACGATCCCCAGCCGAACCGAGCCGAACCACGACCAGCCCTGCGGCCCCTACCTACCCCGGGCAACGTGACGGGGAAAACAAATACATTTTTTTCGCCCAAATCTTCTGTAGAGCTTCTTCAGGGACTGGACTCTCAGTGTATGCTTTGGTCCTCGTTCAGACATCATGTGCCAGAGCAAGCAGGACAACGCCGCCGACATGACGGAGAAACACCCCTGCGAGGCCTCTACTGAGCCCGAGACGGCCACGGGCTCATCCCTCGAACGCACGCAGACGGCCGAGTTCGTCCCCCCGACCATGGGCAAGTGGCAGCGCCGCCTCATCATGCTCAGCCTCTGCCTGACGCTCTTCCTGTCCGCCCTCGACATCACGATCGTCAGCACGGCGCTGCCGACCATCGCGCAGAGCCTGCACATCACGGGCCAGCAGTACGCCTGGGTGGGGTCGGGCTTCACGCTCGCCACGACCGTGAGCTCGCCGGTCTGGGCGAAGCTGTCGGATATTTGCGGGCGGAAGCCGGCGATCATGGCGTCCGCGGCGGTGTTCATGGCAGGGAGCCTGGTGTGCGCGCTCGCGAACTCGGGGGACATGCTGGTCGGGGGCCGGGTGGTGCAGGGGCTCGGGGGCGGCGGGTCGCTGGTCCTCGTGACGATATTGATCGGGGACCTGTTTCACCTCAAGGATCGGGCCAAGTACTACGGCATGACGGGTGCTGTGTGGGGGATCGCGAGTGCCGTTGGCCCGGCCCTGGGTGGCGTCTTTGCTGAGACTGCGGGTTGGAGGTGGTGCTGTAAGTTGACCCTTGATGAGATCTCAGCCAGCGACTAACAGACTCAGTCTATATCAACCTCCCCTTCGACGGGGCCGCCGTGGCCTTCCTCTTCTTCGCCCTCAAAGTCGACATCGAGAAGGAGCCTTTCATGGAGGGTGTCCGAAGCCTGGACTGGACCGGCCTCGGCCTGATCATCGCCGGGACCATCATGTTCCTCTACGGCCTGGAACTCGGCTCCAGCGGTACAGAGCCATGGTCATCCCCAGCGGTCATCTGCCTGATCGTCTTTGGTTTCCTCCTGCTCGCAGCCTTCCTCGTCTGGGAGGCCAACTTCGCCAAGAGCCCCATCATCCCCTTCCGCATCTTCCAGGAGCGGACCAACATCGCCGCCTTCGCCGTGTCCTGCCTGCACTCCTTCACATTCATCTCATACGACTTCTTCCTCCCGCTGTACTTCCAGGTCATACTGGGCCTGTCGCCGCTCATTTCTGGGGTCGTCCTCTTCGCACTGATCATCCCCCTGTCCACCATGACCATGATCAGCGGCCTCATCACGCGCAAGACGGGCAACTACATCGCCGTCATGTACGTCGGAACGTTCCTCATGACGCTCGGCTCGGGGCTGTTTATCAGCTTCGGGCGGTCCCGCGACTGGGCCAAGATCGTCACGTTCCAGCTCATAGCCGGTATCGGCGCCGGCCTCCTCTTCCAGAGCCCCATGATCGCGCTGCAGAACTACCTCAAGCAGAGGGATATCGGGCCGGCCATGTCGGCGTATTCGTTCCTGCGGAGCCTCTTCACGTCCATATCGATTGTCATCGGCACGGTCCTGATTCAGAAGTACATCGAGTCCGGGAGCCTGACGTCCGTCCATGGCGGTGGGGGAGGTGCGACCACGCGCGAGAGCCAGGACGAGTACATGAAGGGGTTGAAAGTCATGTGGGGATTCTATTGCGGTGCGGCGGGACTCACTCTCGTCAGCACCCTGTTCGTCAAGCAGAAGCCAAAGGCGGAGAAGGGCGAGGTAGCTAGTGATTCGGCCTGAGGCATGGCTCAAACAGCAAGCTAATAGATTGTCTTTCTTGCGAGTTTCCAGTCTACCTATTCATGTAATGTGGCATGCAGTACTGCACCTTGCCGCAGTCAGATGTGATACTCGGAGCCGCTTGACCACACTGCGGAACGCCAGAAGCTGGAAACCGAATACCACATGTATTGGAAGGCTACTGATATTCGGACCTTTCCACTTTGAAGTTCATACCCCTTTCGATATGAGGACTCGTTCCTTTCTCACTCCTGATGTGCCCTGCTTGCCCGCATTATCCACAGTCTCAACAACCAGCCACCTCCACGTTGAATCGCCATCGACCCGCACAACGTCACCTACTCCCATCACGCACCTCAGTTGAAGCAGCTGCACCCACAGTCCTTGCAGTTCCCGGCACCACAAGCATAATACTCCTTGTTCAACGCCATCCTCTGGCAGTAGCGATCCCCAGCCGCCTGGTCGCCCCGGCACGTCAGCCAGTCTCCCTTGCCGTCCTTGCCGTGGGCGAGCCAGCACCAGTGGCCGGCGTTGTAGTCGGCGCTGTTGCCGCAGCGTCTCCAGCAGTAGCCGTTGGTGCAGCCGGCGGACTTGCCCTTCCAGCACGCGCGCTTCTGCAGGGGGTTGACGGGGTAGGTCATGTCTTGCCTCTCGACGATGGTGGTTTCGGCGTCCGGCGCGCGGTCGGTGGGCAGCGCGGAGACGGAGAGGAGCTGGAAGGCCATGAGGCCGAAGAGGGTGGTGAGCTTCATGATGAGGAGCAAATATGCTGCTTGTAGTTTGAGAAGAGAGGTGGTTGAGGTGGTAGGCAGGCCTGGTCACTCTGGTTGCTCTTGTGAGAGTGCTGTGTATCTCTCAGCAGAAAATGGGAGTCGTTGATGCCCTTCTTATACCACGAGAGGGCACACGGGTCGACCAAAAAGAAGGAGACGGACTGGACTCTTCGGTATCTTCATCTTACCTCCGAACTCGTACAGTCCACCAATCATCAATGGCAATCTCTTTACCTTGTCGCCGCATGCTGGTCAATGTTCAGTCATCTCACTGTCGCCGCCGCGGGCATGAGGCACAGCAACTTTGGACAGGCCCTGTTCAGAGGTTTTCTTGCCGTGATGGGCGACGGGATTACAACCCCCGGATGGCCTGGGCGAGGCCATCTTTGATGGCAGCGAAGATGTTCTCGACTCCTGCACGCCAAGAGGGCGAAGGCATGTAATCTCAGGCACGGTGGCGGTGTTGATCCCCTGGCTATGAGGCTCGCAGGATGCTTACACTCCAAGCGCACGATGGTCATTGGCTGGTGGATACGACACCTGCATCCATGAGCGTGATGCTTCTCGGTTGCTCTCCGGGGTTGGCGGGGCTCTGCATGCTGCGCCGCTTGCTGTGACCCCTGGCCAAAATCGTTCGCTCTACGATTGTCATGTAGAGGAGCGGTTAAACTCATGAATACGCAGTGATGTGCTTCGCAGGCTTTACCCATGTGCTTCCATGAATCACGCGGCGGCACCCCCTACAGCAGTCCACCCCCCGGAGGAGTTTGGCGTCCCGTGCCACCTGTTGAAGGCAACTGAAATCTCCTTTTCATTACGCGTGTTAGATACGCCACGTGCCTGTCCTTTCGCGACTACCTGACACCAGTATCGCAGATTCCTCGACTAGCAGGATGGCCCTTGTGCATCAAAGAGAACGCACAAGCCCTGATCAGCAAGTGGTACAACAGAACACAATCAAGGGTCTGCCCATATGGCTTCAAGGTCCTGCCGAAACCGGGAAAGCTGCGCAAACTTCGTCTGGTCCCAGCGTCGCTGCAGGTCACTCCGTATGAGCTGTCGATCCCCGGGCGATCCCACCAGGAGACCAAGGGTATACACCGGCCAGTTCCCGATGAAGGACCTGCTCCATGCGTCCGCGTGCTCGTGGCGACGCAGGATCCCAATTGCCCTCCTGACCTGCCATGAGTCGCCGGGCTCTGGTAGTCGGACGGGGGTGCCAGCGTCATGCCGACTCAGCTGTTCGAAGAGCAAAGAGACGATGAGCGTGTAGAGACACCTCGCGTCTCGGTAGCACACCTCTTTGCTGCTCCATGATTCGTCCTCGTTTGGAGGATCCGCGTTTTTGCAGAGAAGGAGCGCCTCGTGGTCTTCGACCTCGTCCCTGATCTTGCGTAGGACATTCGTGTCCGGGGGCGTGTCGGTTCTGTACTGTTGCCTGAGGGTCAAGGAGAGTCTAAACAGAGACACCGGCACGCCGAGGACGGGGCTGTTGAAGCTCGTCGACCGCCCGGGGAAGATGGTCGATCGGTCCAACAGCTCCTCGGCCCGGAGCCAGAACTCCGCGTCGAAATGGTACCCTTCCTCGGGAGGGTGGGACCATAACCCTGTGGTGACGAGGAACATTTGATAAAGCACGCTCTCGACGGCGAGTCTGTCGAATAAGTGCTCGATGGTTCTGTCTCGGCTCAGGAGGCGTAAGGTGAGGATGCGCGTTGCGGCGTGGACGTGCATTGGTATGTCGGTGTAGGTGCCCATGCCCATGCACTGCGGCTGTTAGTATGCGCATTTTCAACAGGTGACCTCATTTTGTAAAAAACTCACCCCGTGCAAATACAGCAGAATGATCGACATGAGACACCCGTTGTGGTTCTCCAAGCTCGACGCACTCTTGAGGAGGCTCGACAGCTCCCTGGTCGCGTTGGTGTAGTACGTTAGAGCCAGGGCCTGGCACGGCGTGGAGGCGTCGATGAAATGAACGTGTGACGCGGCGCACGCCAGGACGGAGAAGTAGAGGCACTTGTGGGAGGTCATGAGATGCTGTATATCGGTGAGCCAGCCATCGTGGAACCCGGGGTGGCAGCGCGGCAGGATGAGGAGGCTGAAGTATTGCTGGACGAAGTGGCGGGCGAGGACGTGCTGGATCTCCTGGGATATCACGCCGTGGGTGGCGCCTGACTCGGCCAGGAGGTGCGTCTTGGGGTCGAGGGTGAGGCTGGGGGATTTGACGGAGATGTCGGCTTCTGCCATGTCTGCCATCTGGACATGGCGCCGATCGGCATTTGCATGCCCCGCCGCTTCTGATGCAGGAGTGGTGATGCGGTGCCGTGAATCGTCGTGGGATGCGAAGCGACGGTCAAGCAAGTCGGTCGATGTCGGCCACCGACACTGCCGTGAGGATGAACTGCAGCCATCGCAGACAGGGGCCTTTTCGTTGCATTTTCTCCGTCGTTGCCGGCCTATCAGGGAGGGGTCAGAGACGTGCAGTTGAGGGATGAGTCTGGCCTACATGTAAGGCAACCGGTTTTTGTTCGTAGTCTGGCTCGTGTAACACCGCTCATGGCGCTGGAGGCAGCCGAGGTTAAGAAGATGGATGTAATTCGACTCCAATGCGGGGATGAGGGTTGAAGGGGCGATCATCTGTATAAGTAGCTTGAGTCCCCTCCACGTTATCTCAAGATAACCGCGCTAGCTTATCATGGTCTAGACGTCCCCTCATCAGCTGGGGTGCATATCTCTTGGCCCAGTTCGAACCCCTGACCATTATCACCATGGGAGCTGGCGCGTGTGAAGGGGCCGGCAATTGTTAATTTCAGGAGAGCCGACAGACTACAGTTGAGTGGAAGACGAGAACGATTAGATCTACGAATCTCTACACCCTGACAACGTGCTCACAACTAATGCACACAGTCAACCCCAAAACAACCACAACTAACCCAAAACCACGCAAACGACCCGAGCCGATTACTTCGCCCCCCATTTCGCCTGGTCACCCTTGACAAGCTCAAAGTACCTAGCTGCGCTGCGCACTCGGAGCTGCTTCCCGTACTTGACCATGACGAAAAAGACCGAAGAGGCAGCCATGCCAACAAATGCAGCGGAGATGAAGCAGTTCTGATAGCCGAGGTCCGTAATCCAAGGCGTGATGCTAGATCGTTCAGTTAGCAATCAAGTTCGGCGCAGCTGATGGTTCAACTCACCCATAGCTAATAGCAAAAGACATGGTGTTGCGCACCAGGATGATGGTCACAATTGCATCTCCACTAATGTCGTGGTAGCTGTCAATCAGGTAGTTGACGCTAAGCGTCACGCCCATAGTAGTAGTAAAGGCAAGGAAGCACATGGCGACGATAAGACCGAACCAATGCACGCCGCTCTCGGCGCCGACGCCCCAGAGAATCAGGGACCCAGGGACCAGGACGACGCAGATGGCGAACGGCCACAGGCGGTGCTCGGCCTCCATGATGCCGCTGTTCCGGCGCGCGAGCTTGATCGTGAGCCAGTCGCTCAGCCGGCCCGAGACGAGGGAGCCGATGATGACGCCGACGCAGCAGGAGAGGTAGCTCAGTCCGACCATGGACGACTTGAAGTTGTACGGCTCGCCCGAGAGGATGATGGATGCAGTTGCGTTGAGGACGTTGAACCAGATGAGGTACGAGCCGTAGGAGAAGCCGGCGTAGAAGATGACGGGCCACGAGAGGAACTTCAGAGAGCGGAGGGCGCGGTGGAACATGTTCTGACCGGGCGAGGGCTGCCAGAGGGACATCTTCTGGAAGAAGGTCTTGGGTGCTGCGTACATCTCGCCGACGGACGTGACCGGGCCGTCTGCGGCGGCGGGCTGGCTCTTCTCGTCGACGGACGATGCAGCCGGAGATGCCTCTCCCGGGACGGCTGCCGCGGGCTTGCGGTTGTAGTTGGTCTCCTCCATGAAGAGGAAGAGGAAGACGAAGACAAAGGCAAGGAAGATGGCGGGCCAGTAGAACACCCACTGCCAGCCCTGGTACTCGGCGATGAAGCCGCAGATGACGGGGGCGAAGTAGTTGCTGCCGGCGAGGGTGAAGGCGTAGATGCCCATGTACGTGCCGCGTTCGTGGGTGAAGTACTGGGGGCGCGTTAGTGTTAACCTTGTCAGGGAACCGAGGGTCTAAAAACTCACAATATCTGTGACTGAGATCTCGGGAAGGGCCTCGATTGGGGCAATGAAGAAGCCCATGAGGATGCACTTGGCGATCCATTCGCCGTTGCTGGTGACGTAGGCGCTACATGGGGTCAGTCAATGCTGCAGCCGTAATTCCATCTGCGACTTACCTCCAGATGCTTGTTCCCTGGCCCATCCGTCAGCTGCATTCAACTCTGGTGTCCAGGTATGACAACTTACAATGGCGCCGAGAATCGAGATCAGGTAAGTCAGCCGTTTTCCGTATCGAAGAGAGAACGGCTGCCAGAACAGCAAGCCCCACCCAAGCAACAGGAACATGTAGCCAGTGCCCTCGTTGAGTGTGGCAATGGAGACGCCCGATGCCGCGGAAAGGGGAACGATGACCGAGTAGACGGTGGAGACGGCAACGCCAGCGAACCAGGTGTACCTGTCATTGTGTTAGCGATGGTCAAGCAGGGCCCTGGCTGCAGCCTCGCATCACGTACAGGTTCTGGCAGATGAGGGACATGAGCTTCCGGCGGGGCGTCCAGTTCAGAGGGTCGTTGGGGTCGTTGGAAGGGGTCGGGTTCAGCACGATGTCGCCGCCGCCGGCGTGGCGGGCGTTGATGGTGTGATCCAAGTCCACGAGGTGGACGGTGCCAGGGACGGTATCCGAATCGATCATGATGTCTGAAGCAGGCAAAGAGCTGAGGGATAGTATGGGAATAGGCAGAGCAATAGAAGTGAGGTGAGCTGTCATGAAGATGGGAAGAACCAAAACGATTGGGATGTCGCGGGGTCCTTAAGTGATCGTCGGCCGCCTGGTGGTGATACAAGACAGGCTCCCACGAGAGAGTATGACCCCTTGGCTGATAAGCTGAGATATTGGAGGCGTCCCAAGATCAGGTCGGCGATATCCCCTGTCTGTGATGTTTGGAGGTTTCGTCCTCACCATTCCAAGCCCGACCTCCGCCAGGTCTAGATAGAGCTCCAAAAGTCCCCCAGGTATCCATCTACGGCCTAGAGGACGACCCTGGTCAATATGGCGGGCGCACGATGCTGATAACACTCGTGGCTGCGTGTCTGTGTGGAGCCCGCAAATATGTCTCATTGGTGGCCGAACTGACAGCTCGACCCGGGAGACTGTCGCGAAGGTTCCCGGGACAGCTCCAACATGACCTCCCTCGCTTCCATGTCACCTCCGGTCGAATGGAAACACCAAGATAGACGTGAATATCCAATGAGCGGTATTTGCGGAGGTTGCAGCTTGGAGCTTTGGGCGTCGGAGATAACATCCTCGTGACAGCTTCGCGAGATCAGCAACGACGATTCATCCAGTCTGCAGGCATCGGCTTTGTACGACGCGACAGCTTGGGGTCATTGGGGAATGATGGACTCGGCACATCGCCAATGGTACCTATATGATATCACAGCGCCTTATCGTCCCTACCTTGCTTGGCTTCTTTCACCATCCTATTGCTTTCCACCTCGTCTCTATCCCCCAAGTCTCCCATTCTTCATCCGTACTCCAACACCTCACCATGGTCACCAAAGCCTTCCGCGTCTTACAGACCAAGCCCGTCCTCCAGGGCACCGAGGACTTTGAGACCAAGCGTGCCGCTGTTCTCAAAGCCTTCATCGACAAAGTCCCCCCCGAGTACTTCCTCGATCAAAACATCATCGACAATGCCCCGATCGACGTCTCGTCCATCCCAGCTACCTGCGGCATCCTGACCCCCGAAGAAATCACCATCACGGAGGACTACGACGCCGTCAGTCTCGCCGAGGCAATCGCCAGCCGCAAGTACACCGCCGTCGCCGTCGCCACGGCCTTTTCCAAGCGCGCCATCATCGCCGACCAGCTGACCTGCTGCCTGACGCAGTGGTTCATGGAAGACGCCATCGCCCAGGCCGCCAAGCTGGACGCCCACCTCGCGGAGCACGGCAAGACCATCGGCCCCCTGCACGGCGTCCCCGTCAGCATCAAGGAGCACATGCCCATCGCCGGGACCTTTTCCTCCGCAGGCTGCCTCAGCACCTTCACAAAAGACCACGACGACAGCCAGATGGTCGCCATTCTTCGTGGTCTCGGCGCCGTCTTCTACTGCAAGACGAACCAGCCGCAGACCCTCATGCACCTCGAGAGCGACTCGCTCTGGGGCCGCGTCCTGAACCCATTCAACATCCACCTGTCGGCCGGCGGCTCGACGGGCGGCGAGGCGGCGCTCATCGCCATGAAGGGGTCGGTGCTCGGCGTGGGCACGGATATCGGCGGTAGCGTAAGGGGGCCGTCGGCCTTTTGCGGCATCTACGGCTTCAAGCCCACGAGCTACACGCTGCCGATGAAGGGGTTCCTGGCGAGCCCGTTCCCGGCCGAGCTCAACATCCTCTGTGCGTCCGGGCCCATGTGCCGCAGCCTCAGGGACATGGACCTGTTTGTTAGGTGCATCCTGGCGACGAAACCGCACCTGGGCGATCCCAGCCTCGTTCCCATCCCGTGGACCGGACTGAAGACGCCGGTGGGCGGGAAGCTCAAGATCGGCATCATCAGGCACGACGGCTTCGTGCAGCCGCAGCCGCCCGTCACGCGAGCCATCGCCTGGGCCGAGAAGATCCTCTCAGACCCCAAGTACGCGGGTCTCGTGGAGGTCAAGCCCTTCATGCCCTTCGGCGCCGCGGACGCCTGGGCCATGGCACGGAGGATGTACTGGCCCGACGGCGGGAAGGGGTCCAGGGCCGCCATCGAAAGCACGGGCGAGCCGGTCCATCCGCTGAGCGAGTGGATCTGGAAGGACGCGGAGCCGCGGGGCATGCAGACGGCGCAGGATGCCAGCTACATGCGCAGGGAGCGGGACGACTTCCGGTGCGCGTTTGCGGGGAGCTGGGAGGAGCAGGACGTTGATGTCGTGCTGGGGCCTGCCTATGTCGGGCCCGCGTGTGCTCACGACACGGCGTTCACGTGGACGTATACATCGCTGTATAACTTTGTTGATTATCCGGGTGCGGTGTTCCCGACGCCCATCAAGGCGGAGACCGGGCAGGCATACCCTGCGGATTACGTGCCGCTAAGTGAAGCGTGCGCGCAGGTCAAGAAGCTGTGGGGGGAGACTGACTTCACGGGGGCGCCGGTTGACCTGCAGCTCGTGGCTCGCAAGTACCACGATAATGAGCTGTTTGGGGCTCTTTCGGTGCTGAAGGACGTTTTGGAGTTGCCGTGAGGGGCTTGACTAGTTGACTTGGGTGTCTTGGATGAACCCAGATAGCCGGTCGATACAGGATGAGCGGTGGAGAACTTAGTGCAAAATTAACTGAAAACAATGTGATCATAAACATCAATCCGATTACCGTACTTTGAGCATTGGCTGGATGATTCCGTGGCTCTTGTCTGTGATGCTCGGAGCGTTGGATGCTCTATCTCGACGATGGCCTCATGCGGCCGTCGCAACCGAGGCCAGAGATAAGCGGCGGGAGTCTCCACTACGACGTTCCAACGACTCGACGCCACGGCGCCAGGGGTTGATAAGAGACTATCGTTATCCAGCCAATCACTGATAATTGCGCACGACGAGTCTCCATCGCCTATCGCGGGGCTTCAGGTAGGTCCCTAAGGAGGTCCCAAGACCCTGGAATGGCCCTGATCCGATGTCGACACGCGTCATGCTGGCCGGCTTAAGCTTTCAATAGCCGGCCAATGATGTGCATTTACGAAGCCAGCTTGGAGAGCTTGTCAGTCTCCATTGACCCGACATGCGAGCTTTGCTGTCTATGCCCCAGAACTGGCGAAGGCCAGGCGGGGTCAGTCGTTTGGGGCGCTGAAGATCCCTATCGCGAGACATGAATGGCCTCCAGAGAAGGCAGAGCATGGCACTCACAGGGCGTGTCCAGAGGAAGGGGATGTTTTATAAGAGGGATTGACTCTCAATCCCAGAGTTGAGGAGTCAATCTTCATCATCAGTCTGACTTTGTCGTCCTCTTCTCCCTCTACTGCCTCACACCTGAGTCGCCAACATGTTGGGAACCACAGCCCCTCACCCCTTCGACCCCCTTGACCAAGAAGAGATCCAGGTCGTCGTTTCTATCGTCAAGAAGGCTCATGGAGAGCCCATCTTCAAGGGAGTGTCACTCCAAGAGCCTCGCAAGGCGGACATGGTCAAATGGCTCGAAACGCCCACGGAAGAGCTGAGGCCTGCTCGAATCGCGGACGCAACCGTGATCGTACCAGGTGGAAAAGTGTACGACGGACTCGTCGACATCAAGAACAAGAAGATTTTGTCATGGGACCTCATGGAGGGAGTACAGCCCATTGTAAGCCACCCAGCCACAGCATGGCATCTCTACAGCTCAACTAACATTCCCAGGTCACCATGGAAGACCTGCAGATCGTGGAACACGTCTGCCGCACCGATCCCAAGGTGATCGAGCAGTGCGTCCTCAGCGGCATCCCGAGGGAGAACATGGACCGCGTCTACTGCGACCCCTGGATCATCGGCTACGACGAGCGCTGGGGCAACAGGCAGCGCGTCCAGCAGGCCCTGATGTACTACCGGCCCGATGTCGATGACTGCCAGTACCAGTACCCGCTTGATTTCTTCCCCATCTACGACGCCGAGACGAAGTCTATCATCGACATTGACATCCCGAAGCTGCGCCGCCCGCTCAGCACGGCACCTCCTGTCAACTATCACCCGCAGGCTGTCAAGAAGAAGTATGGTGATTATCGCAGGGATCTCAAGCCGCTGCATATTACGCAGCCGGAAGGGGTCTCGTTTACCCTGCGTGGGAGGGAGATTGAGTGGCAGAGCTGGAAGATGCATATTGGCTTCAACCATAGGGATGGTATCGTGCTGAACAACATCGTCTATAACGACAAGGGGACCGACCGCCCTATTTTCTATCGACTGTCTCTCTCGGAGATGGTTGTGCCTTAGTGAGATTCACCCGATGCCTCCCCTGAATTCCGGACTGGGAGACTGACTTTGTGCAGCGGCAACCCAGAACCACCTCATCACAGGAAGCACGCCGTGAGTAGCCCTTTCATGGAGAACCATTGATGCAAGCACGGAGCTGACTCAAAGACCGTATTAGTTTGACCTTGGAGAATACGGTGCCGGATACCTCACCAACAGCCTCTTGTTAGGATGCGACTGCAAGGGCTCCATCCAGTACCTGGACGCGTGCTTCGCCACCCACGCAGGAGGCATCCGTGAGATCAAGAACGCCATCTGCATCCACGAAGAGGATGCTGGACTGCTGTTCAAGCACACCGACTTCCGAGACGACTCGGTCATCGTGACCCGTGCGCGGAAGCTCGTCATCCAGCACATCTTCACCGCGGGCAACTATGAGTACATTGTCAACTGGGTCTTTCACGTGGGTTTCCATTGCCAAGCCTATGGAACTGCAGCTGGCTAACGTGGGAATGTACAGCAAGATGGAACTATCCAGCCCGAGATCAAGCTGTCGGGCATCCTCAACACGTACGCGATGAATTCTGACGAGGACATCGCACCGTGGGGCACCCAGGTCTACCCAGGTCAGTCGCCATCACCACCACCGAGTGTACCAAGCTAACTCCATACAGGCGTCAACGCCCACAACCACCAGCACCTCTTCTGCCTCCGAGTGGACGCCAACATCGACGGCGGCAAAAATACAGTCTTCGTCAGCGACACGAAAGCATCAGACGCCCCCGTTGGAAGCCCCGAGAACCCCTACGGCAACGGCTTCTACGCGCAGCGCACGAAGCTGGCCACGACCGGCCAGTCCATGACCGACTACGACGCCTCGCGGACCTGGGAGATCTGCAACACGAGCAAGCTGCACCCCTACAGCAAGAAGCCCGTGTCCTACAAGCTGGTCAGCAGGGAGGTGCCCGGGCTCCTGCCCAAGAAGGACTCGGTCGTCTGGAAGCGTGCCGGGTTCGCGAGGCACGCCGTCCACGTCACCAAGTGTAAGCATCCACTTTCCCCCTTGGAATACATCACCTAACGGCCCAGACCGAGACGACCAGCTCTGGCCCGCCGGCCGCCACGTCCCCCAGACGACGGGCGACCCCTCCGTCGGTCTCCCGGAGTGGATCGGCGACGGCACCGAGTCAATCGACAACGAGGACGTCGTTCTCTGGCACACCTTCGGCGTCACACACATCCCGTCCCCCGAGGACTTCCCCGTCATGCCCGTCGAGCCCATCACGCTGCTGCTGCGGCCGCGCAACTTCTTCGAGAACAACCCGGTCATGGACGTGCCGCCGAGCTACGCCACGACGCCGAGCCAGGTCGCGGCCAAGAGGCCGGCTGTGGTTGACGGGACGGATGGGATGAGCACGGCGGTTGGGAAGTGCTGCGGGAATGGCACGAACGGGGCCAACGGGACGAACGGGGTTCACTGAGAGTGTAGCTAGATTTGTCGCCTTATCTGCACCTGTTTTTGTTACTAGGAGTAAGTTGAAATTCTATGCAGCGATAGGTCAAGTGAGTCTAATGATAGGGGCTGTCTTGCATGTCTGATGATGATTAGATGTCGTGGCGCGTGTCTTCACGGGAAAATGTGGCAACTGAACCCCTCAGATTCCAGTTTCCGCAGAATGCTGCTCAAGTGTAGCCATCACGACCACGCACTCCAGTTGTCCCTGTTCCGGTACCCGCTGGCATAGTCTCTCTTCTTCAGCTCCTCGGGGTGCCACTCGTCGTTCGCCCCAGCGGCCCCGAACTGCTTGGCCGTCATCGGGCCCTCGAACTCCGGAAGGTAGCCGAGCTTGCAGTGGCTGAAGCTGACGCGGTCCTGACTCTCGTAGAAGGCGTCAAAGTCCGCGTTCAAGCTGTCTTTCAGATTCGAGACGTCGCCTGCCGGGTGCAGCTCTCGCCAGGGGTCGACGCATACGCGCCCCTTGCACGACTTGAGCACCAGCGTCAGCGCATCGAGACGGGAGACGATCTGGCTCAGGGGCCTGCCGGCGAGGGTATAGTCAGATGCGGGGCCGTGCTCGTCGTCGAGCAAGTTCCTCGTCTCTCCCGGGTCGGTCTGTGCGGTTTGAGTCAGTCCTGTTCATGCCCGAGCGACGGCTCGCCTACCTTGAGATCATACAGCTCCACCTCGTTGGTGCACCAGACGGCGTAGTAGAAGTTATAGCTCTCGCCGATGACGCGCACGGCCTTGTACGTGTTGTTCCCGATGGAGCGCGCGGGCAGGTTCATCGAGGGATCGTCGATCGGAACCTCGCCGTAGTAACCATACTCACCTTCGGGGATGGCCAGGCCCCAGTACTCGATGGTGACGTGCTCTTGCTTTGACTCGGCGTCGTCTTTGAGGGACAGGGGGATGGGCGTCCCGTCGGTCTCGTCGCCCACGAGAGGCGACCCCACGAGCTCCATGATGGTGGACGCTATGTCGGTGTGCGATGTGACGGAGTGGGAGATGTGGCCCCGGGCAACATTCGGACCGCGCTGTCGGTGTCAGTAACGGTCTGAAGGGAAGTCAGGCTGAGCATACAACCACGAGGGGGATGTGCACGTCCGTGTCAAAGCCGCACTCCTTGCCCGGGTGCATCCGATGCTGGCTGATGTGGTATCCGTTGTCCGACGTGTAGAAGATGTAGGTGTTGTCAAGTTGCCCGGCGTCCGTCAGCTTCTGGACCATCTTCTCCACCATCTCGTCGACGGCCTGCAGCGCTCGTAATCTCGACCTCTGGAACTCGTCATTGTAGGCGATGACCGTCTCGTTAAGCTCCGGGAGGTCCCTAACCCAGCTGACGCCGCCTTGCTTGTTGAAGTTGTCGCCGCGAGGGATGATGAAGTCCTTGAACAGGTGAGCGTGCCGATCCGCGTAGCCTGCCTGGCCGAACTTCGCGTGAGGAGCAAATTCGACGTCGGAGTGAGGGGCGATGGGAGCGTGAACGACGAACCACGGGCGCTCGTCCTGGCGGGAGAGGGCCTCGTTGAGATGGACGTAGGCGTACTCGGCGGTGATGTCGGGAGAGTACTGCCCGGCGTAGTTGACCGGCGGGGCGCCGTTGTGCGTGATTGTTGCGTTGCGGTATTGGTAGGTGTGCGGGTCGAGGAGGAAGGACGAGCCGTTGAAGCCGCCGGCAAAAGGCGCGTTGTAGTTGTGCACGTCGTGCTGGTTCCAGAGCTTTCCGGAGTAGTATGTGTTGTAACCGACGGACTGGAGCCATGTGGGCAGGTAGTTCTCGTTGATGCCTTCGCGGACGACCTTTGGGTAGCCACCATAGGGGGCGACGATGTCTGTGACCTGGGACACCAAGGTTTAGCATTCGTGTTGATTTCGGTTTTGTTGCTCATTAACGCACGTTGGTGTTGTGAGCAGCCCTCCCTGTCCACATGTTCACCCTCGAGGGGCAGCACAACGCGACGGTGCAGTAGTGGTTGGAGTACAAGGTGCCCTGGGAGACGAGGTGCTTTTGCAGCGATGGCATGAAATCTAAGGAGTTCATGTGCCTGGGCTAATGTTAGGAGACATCTCGGAACGACCGGCATAATTCTCACCAGTCCTGGTCATCCACGAGGATGAACAAGATGTTCGGCTGCGTCGATGCAGCCGCCGGCCATGCTGCCACCGACAAAAGGAGAGAGGCGATTGAAAATCTCATTTTGGTGCAATCATGGAAATCCTACGATCTGTGCTACACCAAGACGCGGGAACAACTGGGCCGCCGTGACTTAAGTATCGTGACCTCATCTCTCGACCGCGATCAGGGCGATCCGCATCCCCGGAACTCGGGACACTAACATGACAGCTGCTGCTATAGAGCCATTTGTTGGCGCTAACATGACATCGCAGCGGGTGCCTCCCGACCACGGGGATGTCAAGGGACCATTCAACTCCTCTCGCCCAAAAGCACGCAAGCCGTGGGGCCGATGGTGACAGCATCACGCAATCCGACCGCCGCATCCGCAGTGCTTCATATCTCCCAACTCGTGCTACCAGACATGATGCTGGCGATTTGCTCCAACATGACTCTTGTAAAGTCTCATCAACATGCTGGACAAAGACGTGAACGTTCGCCGCCGGGTTGGCAACCTGACGGCCGACCAAGTGCAGAAGAAACGCGCCATCGACAGGGATAATCAGCGACACTGCAGAGCCAAGACCAAAGTGTACATCGTCTCCCTCGAGAAGAAGGTTGCCGACCTGACGTGCCGAGTCCGGGTCCTGGAAGCGCAGTTGCACGCTTACCGACGAGGTGTTACAACAGCGTCGAGCTCAACCTCGAGCCCTGGAGGTCAGGTTCAGTCAAGTACTGGACCCAAGATTCTGCCAGCACCAGCACGAAACGATGCCGAACCTCAGCAAGCTGCAGCAACAGCCTTCGACGAAAGCCCTTTCTACCGGTCCGACGCCACGTCTTACTTCCCTGGCCTCCCCTTGGACCTCAGCACTGGCATCACGATAGCCCCCAGCGGCGGCAGCGAACAAGACTTCAATTTCTGGGACTTCTCTTGGACAGACTCATTCCAGATGGTCTCGTCCGAAGAGAATCCCCTGCTAGGTGTGGTCGATGTTTTGCCTGGCAACGAAGACCCTCTGCAGACCTCTCCATGGGCAGCTGGGGCTACTAGTAGCGAGGTTTGGAAACAAGTCCCCTTGTATATTGCCCCGGTCAGTCAGCTCGACCACGTCATCATCGACACGACGGCGACCTGGAGAGCTCGAGCCCAGCAGCGCGGACAGGAAGATGCCGAGCTCCGGGAACCCACGTTCCCCAGCATCTCATCGCTCCTCAACCCTTCGAGTGATGACGACTCACACCCGAATCCGAACCCCAAGAATCCGGAGCAGCCAGCGCAAGCCTTGTCCAGCATCGCCGCAGCCCAGGTCGGCCGGTCCCCGCTCAAGCGTCTCCCAGAACGCCTCGGATTCCTCTACAACTTGTCCCATCTGATCAGATGGCTCGTCTGCCGGTCAAAGGAGACATACGACGCCATGCCAGTCTACCTCCGGCCAACAGAGCTTCAGAAGACGGTCCCGCATCCCGCCTGGGTTTCCATGATAGCGTGGCCCCAGGCCCGGGACGACATTATTAGGTACATGGACTGGGCGCGTTTCGAGGAGTTCAGGTGGCTCATGGGCCCACAGCTGTCGGTGAACTGGCGGTCTGCCGACCGTGACGCCCTCATGGAGTCTCCGGATAAGCAGTGCCTGGTGTTGCATCCTGATTTCGAGATGCATCTGCACAATGTTGAGAACTGGTCCATGCCCGCACCTGTGGCCAGGGTGTTTCCATTTTTGGAGCCGTACTGTAGATGATACGTTGCGGCTGGCTGCCGACATGAATTGAATGAACATGCCGTGCGTGTCACTGATTGGGTACCATCACTCTCTTCTCTAGTACCCGGACCCGAGGTAAGCGGAGCATCGGAGGACGACCCGGCCTCGAGCGGGGACTAGCCCCACTCTTTCCGGCCCTCGGCCGAATCCTCCGGCCGTCTGGTGAGCTGAGCCAGGATTTTGGAATTCCGAGAGCTTTGGCTTGCATTGCTGATGAAAGTCGAAGCGCGGCGGGAAACGTACAACCAAGCACCAGCTGATGCAGACAGCCCTGAAGACTAAAGAGGCCCCTTTGCCAGTTTCCAAAAGATTAGGTACGTGATCCCACGCATCGACGATGCACGTTCGACCCCACGCAACACGTTCCCACGTCAGGGTCATCAGAAGTTGCATCCAGCAGCCAATTGGAGCCATGACATTTGGGTTGCGGCTGCAGTAGCCGTACGAAGCCACAAGAGAGGGGGCGATTGCGAACAGGGAGGCAACCGCGGACAGGCAGCCAAGGGGGACCAGGGGTGAGCGCGTAGATACAGTCGTTTCAACAATTCGCAGGCTCATGTCTTGCAGAGCCGTTTGAGCGCGGTTCGCAGCCATTCAACCTCTGACCTGAAGCATCTCCACGTCGTGAATATCCACGCAGTAGCGATCAAGAGATTTCGACGCGTGCTGACAAATTCTGCTCGATCGGGGCTGAGATAAGCTAAAATGACGTCCGCAAGGCGGTATGGACCTGTCTCCAGCTATGACAGCGAGTCTGAGGGGACGCATTGCGTGAATGGCGAGCCACGTCCGCGTGGAGACCCCTGACACAAGACCCGCGCAGCGCCAGCACAAGTCACTCACTGGAACAAGTTACTGCTTCGTCAGGGGATACGTTACCACTATGAGGACACTGAATGGCTAAGACACGCCGTTTCGAAAGTCCGTGCCCGACTGTGCTTACCAGGATCAAGGAGCCGCATGAAGGTATCCAAGTCTATAGTACAACAGAGTAGAAACATGAGCATCTCTGAATTTTGAGATCGTTCAACACTGGACTTGAATGAACACTGAAGTACTCAGGGTTCAGAGTTCAAATCAAGGCATGCGGGTCTACCACCCTCTCTCGACTCATCTCAAATGAGTGGTCTTCTGGCCAGACTGTTGGGCGAGTATGTGCCGCACCAATCATGGACCACAGACTTTTGATCTGGGAGTTCAGGAATGACGAGAGCACAAGTCCTCGCAGAGATCTTGCCAGGGCTTCTGGAACGGCTACGTGCTGGCCAGGTAGAGCTTTGCAGAAGTTCTTGTGGCATACATCCTTGATGCAACGCCGTCCTCGCTAAATACCTCATCAAAGATACCTGTCAGACCATCAAGGTCGGTCTAGTCCGAGGAAAGGTGCTATCGCCGCGACACGCATGCGAACCTTTGCCCTCAACAGCGACCGAATGCATGGCTTCGCCGGTCACGGTCTCAACGATGGCCTGCACAATTCCGCCCCTGTGGGGCTACCCGCTCCGCTCGCTCCGACCACACGTTCTAGATTCCGCCCCTGCGGGATTACTTGTTCTGTTTCTGGCAACGTTCTTAACGACTCCCGAACTCCGGCCCCGTGGGGGTACCGTGATACCCGCAACTCGCTTGGCGGAGGCGAGACGGCCAGGGTGAAGGCCTGTAGAGCCGTATGCCAGGGTCCAAGCGACGAATACGATGGCATTCTTCTAGCCGACGTGCATTGCTAGCGGCGCGTGCAACCAAGCTTCTTACCGCCCGGGACAGCCGGTCACGGTGACAGGGGTTAAGGCCAGGAGGGCCATTTCTTCAAAAGGAGTATCGGGAACTGGTTCATTACAGGGGAATGAAATAGACAAGGGGAAGTGTTTGCGGTCCTACGTATGGAGGGCTTTCGAGAACCTCTGCCTATGTGTGACCAGAGGACTAGAGGTAGAGCTTGTGCGGACGTAGATGTCAATAAGCCGTCTTAGATGTTGTTCTAGGCAGCTTGAGGGCATGGTTTCAAATAAACCCATTCAGTAGACTGGAAATACAGATTACATCCATCTAGACCTTTGGATAGTCTCGAGATAAAATCCAGACTCTGCCTGACACGTGCGTCAAGTCGTAAACCGACCACTCATAGCCCTGAAAACTGTCAAGGCTCGGACAGAACCTCGCACTTCCCGGGCCAAATACCCCGTACCCTGGTGCGGAATAACCCACGAATCATCTGACAAGGAGAACTTCGCAATGGAACCGCTGGAGAGCCTCCTTGTAACGACCCCTGGCTTTTCCACGCCCATGTCACTGGTCGTGCAGTATGCACCAGGCCTGGGTCTCTCCCCGCTGATAACTTCAACCCCTAAGCGCTGGCCAGTCTGCAGGGACTTTGCCCTTGTCGGCGGTATCGTCTTGTTTTCCGCTGTCGCACAAGCCCATGTCTATGTGTTAATAACTCATGCCTGCATCTCCGACTGCGCGAAGGATCAATGGCTGGAGACGCCGTCCTGAAGGGGAAGGTGTGTGAGGTTGACAGAAGTCTATCGCACCGGGCAGTCTGAGACGCGGAAAATGGTTATTTGAAGAGAAAAGGGCAGAGGGCTTCAGAGATACAGCCATGGAAAGATCTATAAAAGGTCTATGTGCCGTCTGACGACCATTGACTTCCTCCACATCCTTCTCGTCACACACGATCCTCCCCCAACTTCTCCCAACATGAAGTTCTCCCTCGCCGTCCTCGCGCCCCTGGCCGCCCTCACCGGCGTCAACGCCAACTTCGACCTCTACCGCACCGAGGCGCACGACCTCTTCGGCGGCGTCGGCCAGGGCTGGCAGGTCTTCCCCAGCGACCCGTCCTGCTCCAACGTCGCCAACACAAAGTCGTACGCCGTCTCGGGCGACGTGAGCGGCAACAAGAAGGGCGTCCGCTGCAGCGGCGACTGCGGCATGGGCGGCCGCGCCGACGGCATCAGGGTGCTCGAGATGCACTTCAGCAACAACCCCCTCTACCACTGGAGTGAGTACCCCTCGCGGGAGCGTCTGGCTCGGCCGCTGATCACGCACAGCTCTCTACAAGGACCGCGGTCACCCGTACAAGATGTACGGCCGCGATGGCAAGGTGTACGGAGAGTGTATCATGTATCCCGGAAACGGGTTCCACTGCCCCAACGTTGGCGCCGTCCACGGCCAGCGCAAGTTCAGGTGCCTGACGCAGTTCACCGCCGGGCAGATCAACTCGGCCAACTAGGCACGAGGGCAACGGGGCTGGAGGGCATGTATACAGGCAGCCATTTTGGAGTTGGACTGTAGACTGCAGATACAGAATGGAGAATTTGGACGCCTGTACAGTTGACGTGAGACTCGTCGTTGTGACTAGTTTTACCGGTCTCACCGTGGCGAAGACTTCCATCCCGATCACTGGCATCCCCATTGACGCTCAATCCGGGACATCGTTTCTTCTCTATAAAGGGGCTCTAGTCCCAGCCATGGTCGATCTCTAATTCCTGCGCCCAACAGTAGCAGCTCGGTCTACATTGCAGGAATGTCCTCTACTGGGCAAGCATGTCAAGTCATCCGGGGTCTTCGTGGTAGATTCCTGAAGCAAGACCTATCAGATCGAGGTGGCCCCGCGTAGACCGGTGCTTCTAAAGCCCACCATCACGTCGAACTTGCACTCCGACAGGACCGCTGCAACCCCATCATGAGCTGTATCAGCTTGTCCACCAACAGAGGCCTCGGCGCCCCCTCGAAATTCGCCCTCAGCGCCGCCAGCACCGCCTCCAGCACCCGGTCCGGATGCGTCAGCTGCACCGCCTCGACCGTACCGTCCTCCGCCATCCCGTGTATACAAGGACACCCGCTCCCGAGCTGTATGAACCGCTGCAGCGGCAGGCCATCGGGCTCATCTAACCACACGTACGGCCCCTGCCCGCCCGGTGTGCCCGCCCACTCCTGCGACCCGGCCCTCTCGGACGCGAGACCATACACCCAGAACGCCAGGCTCGCGTGATACAGCATGATGGCCGTGAAGGCCCGTATCGTCCCCGGCGGCAGCTGCCGCGTCATGCGCACGACCTGGCCCGCGTGCCACACGGCCTTGCGCGCCGCCTCGCTGTGTGCCCAGTCGATGACGGCGGGCTGTATGGCGCGCGCCTGCTCGGGGCCCTCGATGCCGGCGAAGGTCTGCAGGTCCTCGAAGGGCGTGTTGAGGTGGAGCTGTATGAGCTCGAGGCGCACCATGAGCTCGAGGCTCGAGGCGGACGCAGACGCTGAAGAGGTTTCCATGCTGATGTGGAAGTGGTTCAGGAGCTTGGCGAGCTCGTCGCGGCGCGTGGTCATGACGAGGGCGTTCCAGCGGCGGGGCCTCGCGCGCTGCAGGGACGACATTTGGATGTGTTCCCAGGACAGGCTCCAGGCGCAGGAGAGGAAGGCTTGTTTGGAGAGGGTGGCTTCGGCGTCGACGCCAGGGCTGCTGAGTGTGCCGGGGTCGTCGAGGTAGTCGAGGAGGGAGAGGCGGCGGAGGGTGCTGCGGGACAGCATGGCGTCTTTCCACTGCTGGGGGCTCGAGGCTGACCAGAGCTCTGCTGATGCGGGTAGCGGGAGTTGGATCTCGGCGTACGAGACGAGGGGGTTGACGAGGAGGGACATGGACGAGTTGGTGTCGTGCTGGATGAGGCGGAAGGTCGTGCGCTTGGACATTTCCATCTCGACCCAGTCGTGCCACGCTTGCTCGAGGGCGTATCCGTCAAGACCGGCGTCGGGTATTGTCTCGGGGTATCGGGACTTTTTAAATTTGTTGTCGCGCCTCAGCATGGTTAGCAGAGGCTGCAGGAAGCTCTCTGCGATCTCGACCTTTCTGCTGTGGCCGCTCCAAAGTGCCACTTCGAGGCCGATGAGGTAGCCTTGCGAAAGCTGGAGGTCTCGCACGAGGGTGTTATCTTGTTCCCACTACGGCGGTCAGCTTCAGACCTGTGCGAGAGTTTGCCAACTCACCAGTTGAGGTATTGCCGTCCGGACCGACTCTTGGATGGCGTAGCCGAGCTTGGTCAGGGCTGGGTCTGAAGTCAAGACGGCCCCAGCAGCAGCCATGGCCGCGACAAGTTCTGGGCGTTGTTTGTTCGGGTCGAATGTGGGTGCGTGGATGAAGGATTCCGAGCGGGCAGTGGGAGATGCAAGGTAGAACTGGAGAAGCGAGTCGAGCAGCTCGACAGACGGGAAGGAGGACACGGCCTTGGAGAGGTTTCCCGGGCGGCAGCTCTTGACCACGAGAGTGAGTATCCGGTCTCTTGTCGCGACTTCCAGCCTCGCGCAGGTGAACCGGAGATTGACGGAGAGCCGTGACTCTGGCGAGGTGTTGTCATTGGCTTCAGGCAGAGACAGGTTGTGTTCCTCGGCGCCCCCGTGATCGTGCACGCTTGGCCGAAACCTCCACTGGAAATTCCGAAAGGCCTCGGCACGGATGTCACTGGAGTTGGTTGATGTAGAGGCCTTGGCTGGTGGTGGTGCTTGGAGGCTCGCGGCATCGGGCTCAGACACACCGCCGCATTCGAATGGGACGCTGGTGTTGTACGTGTCGAGGAAGCGGAGGTCCATGTCGTCGAGCTCCGTGGTCCCCTCGAAGCCTACGTCGAGATTGCCTGGAGACGCCCAGGACCTCGAGAGCAACCTCAAGTCCGGGAAGTCGGAGAAGAGGTAGTTGGTCTCGAAGCCGGGGGGCTGTTCTGTCAACGCATCGTCAGTCTTGTCTAGCACGGCTCTCGTTATGCTACACCTACCGTGTCCCTGCATGAAAGCCGGGATGCCTGCAAACATATCCGGGTGAGAAGCGTGTGGAATGATGGTGTTCCGTTCCTCGGGCGGTCCATGCGAGAAACTGCCGCTCGTCACGGTGACAGAGTCTGTCATGGCGAGACTGGGGCTGACGGGAGGTGTTCCCTCGTCATGCAATGTAGACATGTCTGGTTCCTCCGGCGCATTGCCGGACTGCATCTCGGTGTCTTCGTCCTCTTCACCGGAAGCGTCATCATTGTCCTCATCCGCCGGGTTGAACCAGACACACTCTAAGCCCTTCTCCACACATCGCGAGCAAGGCTTGGTCTCGGTACATCGGAGATGATTTGATGCGCACGTTCGACAGGCCTTGGTCACCCGCGCCGGTGTCGAGGCATCGGTATGAGTCGTCGATGGCTTGCCGGGGCCGGCATGACCGGCGAGGTGTCTCTTGAGAAGATCACTGAGACGGTCGATCAGCTCTGTGACATAACCGCGCAGCAGGGTACTCACGTGCGTGTGAAAGCTTTCGGGCAGACATGGCACTTGTGTGGTCTGTTCTGTGTGTCTGCAACGACGTCAATCCCGATCACGACAGGGAGAGTCTACAGGGAGAGGCGCCAAACGGCACCCCGAATAGGTACTCACGGGAACGGACGTGCCGTGCAAGGTGATCCAATCTCTTGTAATGACGTTGGCATATTCCGCACTGGAACATGTTCGTCGGGGCTGCATCGGGGGCCATCCTCCGGGCGTGCAGGGCGCTTCCGCCTTCTCGGATGATGGTGGAGGTTGCAGTGAGATTGCGGGCGACGGCCAGAGAAGGGGAACGTGGAGGCGGGGAGGTGAAAACCTGGGGGACACGTCCCGACCCCCAGACATAAGAGCCCCTGGAACAGCCCCCTGGCATTGCCCCGGAGCCCCTGCCAGGCCCCCCGGACGCTGCCCGCAGCAACCGAGAGACCACCCGAAAGACCCCGCCCCCGCTCCCCCACTTCCCGATCACCTCCCGACCGGTTCGGAACAAGACATGGCATGGCAATGACATTCGGGTTTTGTAAGCTATGAGGTGCCTTGCTCGACATTGAATTTCTCGAGCTCCTTCTTGGCTTGAGATACGGATGTTCAGCAAAGGACACAGCAAAATGGGTATGAGCTTCACAACGCCAGACGAGTGACCAGGACTAACACGACCGTAGCATCCCTAACTCCAGTACACTTCTTCTCCCATGGCTCGACCATGATGCTGGGCGAAGAGTCCGACTCGGCAGCCTACTGGAAGAAAGCCGGCGATGCAGCTCTCGCCAACAAGATCAAGGGCGTGATCATGATGGTCAGTCCTGGGCATCCGTTCTCTCCGCGTACCCACTGACTCAACACCAGGGCGCCCACTGGGATGCCCTCGGCGACAAGATCGAAGTCGCCACGAACCCAGCCCCGGGCAAGTCCCCCGTCGCCTACGTCCACCCGTCCAAATACGTCGACTACAAGCTCAACCCGGACCTCGAGACCTCGAACCGCTGCGTCTCCATGCTCCGGGCCGCCGGCTTCGACGCCGGCCCGAACCCGACCTTCGACTGGATCCACGACACCTACCTGATCCTCATCCGCATGTTCCCCGACGGCTGCCCGCCCACGACCCTCGTCTCCATGAACGCCCGCTTCGACCCGCACTACCACATGCGCGTCGGCGCGGCCCTGCGGCCCCTGCGCGCAGAGAACTACCTCATCATCGGCTCCGGCGGCGCCGTGCACAACCTGTACCGGAACCACTGGGCGCCGATGCTGCGGTACTCGGACAACTTTGCGCAGACGCGGGCGCCGGAGGCATGGGCGCTCGAGTTTAGGCAGGCCGTCGAGGATGTCATTAGGAATAACTCGGGGCCGAAGCTGCGGAGGGCGCTGACAAGGCTGATGAAGCATCCGATGTATCGGGACGCGCATGCCACGGATGATCACTACATGGCCATGTTGTTTGTCGCGGGGGCTATTGGGGACGAGGAGGACGAGGGCTGTTTTGGGCAGCTCAAGGCCGAGACGTGGGAACTGACGAATATGTGTAATAGCCAGTTTACATTTGGGACGTGGCCGAAGACGCTGGCTCTGAAGGCGTAGCTGGCGGCTGAAGCTGTATTTTGTATTTAATTCGAACATGAAATGCATTTGCCATTCTTGCACTTTAACTAACCTCAGATGCTATGTTTTGCTAGTGGCTTCATGGCATACTGACTAGCCGGGGCTCACCTTTGCAGATGAGGTATGGTCTCCGGAGGCCGTGAGGATGACAATATCAATTTTGATTTGCAGGAAGATTACGCAATGCCACAATGAGAATTTATGTCTATTCATGATCTATTCCATGTTTACTTGCTTGGGATGATCGGGAGTGTCACATAGTTATCGTATCCCGGGCCAAGATGGATGTGGTTCATGCCCTGGAAGACATCCGGGGACCTGTACGAACAGTCAGTGAACCATCACACAATGGCTATGGGCAGCTCAACATACCTGTCCGTCGGATCATCGTGCAAGAAGATACCCGAACCCTGTGTATCGCCAGACGACACCTCAAACACGATCTTACCACCCTTCTCCACCACCACATTCGTCGGCCAAATCTCGACATCAACCGGGTACGTCTCGCCCTGGATGACGGGCCTCACATCCGCACGCGTGTAGTCGCGGTGAGGTAGCCATTCGCGATGCTTCGGGTGCTCCTTGTTGACGTGCCTCAGACTCACGCGCAGCCAGCCCTTGGTCAGGGGCACCGGGTCGCCCGCGGTGCCGGTGTAGAAGATCTCCTTGCCGTCGGGGCCGATGTGGCGCAGCGTCACGAAGAGGTCGATGTCGCTTGGTGTTGGGCCGGAGGGGTCGGGGCTCACGGATACGGTCAGACGTGCCGTCACGTGGCCGGTGATCTCCATCTCTGTTTCGAAGGGTGCCGTGGTGAACTGGATCACCTGCTGGTCTTCGAGGGTGCCGAGCGCGCGGTAGGAGAGCTTCTTCCTCTCGGCCAGCGCCGCACTGGTATCGTCGGACGTGAGGCCCAACTCTGGCGTCAGGTGGTACTTCGTGTACTGAGTACGAGCAATCGGCCACTCCTGCTCCTCGCGCCGCGGGAAGGCCTTTTCCTTCTCGGCGTCGTTGAAGCCGGGGTTGCCTTTTCGCAGCACCAGACTCACAGGCGCCACCTTGCCGGGCTCTGACCAGCCGACGCGGTCTTCGCCCTTGAGGAACGCGTCCAGGAAGCTGCGCTGAATCTCGACCTCCTCGTTGTAGTAGAAGGGCAGGTCGTGTCGGCCGACGATCATGCGGAGGTACTTCAGCTTGGAGCCAGCGTGGATGTACCCCTCGATGTTGCCGCGCAGGTGCAGCAGGATCCCTCCCCAGTTGCCGACGGACAGGAGCGGCACCTCAATATCCCCCATGTCGTACTCCTTGGAAGCGTAGTACGGGTCATCCCGGAACCTGTTGTCGCGATTATCCACAGTCTGATCATTCCTGTTCGCCGCCAGCTCTTCCTCGCTCAGGTCGCCCTCGATGGTATCCTGTCCCCATTTCCTCTCGCTGCGCCCCGGGCGCCCGTACTGGTTGGTGATGACCTGCCTATTCCACCAGAACTTGATGAACGCATTCGACAAGATGCCGCCGTGCCGGCACCGGTCGCGGTAGTAGTCGGACATGCCCTCCCACGGCACGATGGCCGCGAGACCCATGGGCTTGCGCGCCGCGACGCGCCACTGGCTGCCGGCGTAGTAGCTGATGCCCAGGAGGCCGACCTTGCCCGAGGACCAGGACTGCGAGGCGGCCCACTCGACGACGTCGAAGAAGGCCTCGCTCGTGCCGCGGGACATGGTGTCCAGGACGCCCGGGGACTGGCCGAGGCCGCGCTCGTCGGCGCGCACGACGGCGTAGCCGTGCTTGGTCCAGAAGCCGGGGTCGGGGGTCTCCCAGGCAGAGTGCTCGGATTTCTGCTCATCGTTTACTTCGGAGAAGGATTTGGGGTAGAAGCTGGAGGTGTCAGGGGGGTTCTTTGCAAGAGATGCGTGATGCTCACTCCTTGTAGGGGATGTCTTTGCCGTATGGGCCGTAGGTGACCAGGACGGGAACGGGCCCGGAGTTCTTCGGTCTGTATACATTGCAGCGCACGAGGCCGTCGCCGGCTTTCAATGTGACTGTTGCGTTCTGCTCGAATATGTACGGGAACGACGTCTCGTCCACCGTGTGTAAGTCTCTGATGGTGTTGGGCATGGTGATCGTCAGGGGTGGGCTGGGCTTCCACAGATTTGCATGTGAAAATGAGGGACGAGCATGCAGCAAGCTTCAACAGCTCAGCGCATAGCTGCAGCATACATACCTAGAACCCTGAGCTTGGTCTGCGGGGTAGCTCTCGGTTCGGGACTCGGGTCGTGAAGGTCGTGATGTGGAGCCGAACCGACCCAAGCTTGGATGGAGATGCACACTGGATATGCCGACAACGGACAGACGGCTTTTGCAGCGGCGGTTGCACTAAGTCCGCGTCAACTCCTAAGCTCCGGATCTCCTAATCCGGTATTGAGATGTTATGCAAGGTTGTGATGAATTGTCCAGGTTGATTGACGTCTAAGCTATGGTGTAAGCTATGGTGGGGAACGGACAGCTTGAGCTGGGGTGACCATCAAGTCTAGGGCAGAGCAGGCGATTTTACAACCGTGAGACAACGATTTCAATTGTTCGTTCAAGTAACTGTCCATCAACCCTCGTAAGGACGGCTCGGCACCAGTCGCCCAACACACTCCCCGAATCCCACGCCCGACGTCTCCCCACCCGCCGTAGCCGTCATCCGGACCACATCGCCGTCCTCCAGGAACGCCCTCGTACTACCATCACTGAGAGTCACGGGCTCAGAGCCTCCCTTTGTCACCTCGAGCAGACATCCAAGTGCCCCGTCCGCCGATCCGCTAACGGTGCCCGTGGCCATGACATCCCCCGCCCTCAGGGAGCTCCCCGAGCTGACGGCATGTGCCACCATCTGCCTCATCGTCCAATAGAGCTCCTGCAAGGCACAGCTGCCGACCAGTGTGGCGCTCGTCTTGGTCAGGATTTCCACTTGCATCTGAAGGCTGTATGTAGTCCTCTCGGGGTCTGCCAGGTACGCAGGAACGGGGCTCTGGGGCTGCCCTGTCGTCTTGAACGGCTCGAGGGCATCGGTAGTGACGATCCAGGGCGAGATGCTGGTGCCGACGCTCTTGCCGTTGAAAGGGCCCAGGGGCATCATTTCGAAGCCCTGAATGTCTCGGGCTGGGGATGTTAGTGTCCATGTCTACCTGATTTTGATGCAGACTTACAGCTCCAGTCGTTCAAGATGACGAATCCGAAGATATGATCATCCGCCCTGGAAGCATTCAACCTCTGCCGCATGGGCAGGGGCTTTCCGATGATGGCAGCGAATTCCAGCTCGTAGTCCATCTTCTGCGATGGCCCGTAGATAATGGGCTCCGCTGCCTTGTCGGCGTTGGGACCCTGGGTCTTGGGGTTCCGAAACTGGCCCAGGGGTCGTTCGATGTCGGTGCCGGAGACGACGATGGAGCTGGCCCTGCCCTGGTAGCCAATGGGGAAGTTGAAGAAGGCGGGCGGCGGGCGTTCGTCATTGATGATGATCCGTCCGGCGTTTTTGACGTGCTCGAGGGAGCAGGAGAAGTCTGGGGGATGAGCGGTTGTTCTGACCTTGAGGGCGGCACGGCTTACCGGAGAAATCACCAACAGCTACTGGAAGATGCATGACCACCATGTTGATGTCTGTCTTCACTGAATCCGGGAATGCGCCGAGTCCGTCTTTGGTGAATGCATTTTGGAGTGCTTGGCGCACTGCACGATGGACGGTTTTGGGAAGACTCGCGAATTGGTTGAGGGTTTGCTGAGACAGCACCTCGGGCGGCAGATCGACGACATCCTTGAAGAAGCCGGCTTCGGCGAGGCTCCCCAAGAAAATGACTGTATCTTGTATCCTCGTCGCCGCTTGAGGTCTGGGGTGCTGCTCAAAGGAAGCAATACCAAAGGGTATGTTGCGCTCCGAGAAGTGGTGGGCATACGATGAAGCCATTGTGTCTAGGTGCGTGCAATCAGATGTAATCGTCAGAGTATTTCAAGTGGACTGTAAGCCCAACATCGGTATTTGAGAACGGGGTTAAGATCGTAGAGTGAGGCTTGCCGCCGCCGGTTCGGCATCGTCATCTGCGGGTCCGGCTCGGTGTTGGTGAACGCCCACATCGGAACCGGGGGAAAGACGGAGGGGCAGAGCCGTCGGTCAAAAAGAAGCCGAGCTCACACGGACATAAGTTACGATGTCATTTTCCACTGCCTGAGTCAACACCTCGATCATTCTCATCACCCAGTCTAACCACGATTTCGACACACCCAGCTCAATCCCACCATGGCTCTCCAAGGCAAGCTCAGCATCCCCAACCGCTTCATCACGACGACCAACGACGAGGGCAAGGCCGTCATCGACCAGTCCATCCCCGCCGAGGCCTCCTTCTACGAGCTCGCCAAGGATGACGCGGCCTTTTTCCAATGCTACGTCACCGACAAGTTCCCGGTGGACGTGGGTGGTGATGCGGACATCAAGACCTACCAGAACTTCATCAAGAGCCCACCCGGCCTGGCCGTGTCCACCGGCACCGTCCTGCGCTACGTCGACATCCCACCGAGCAAGACCTCGCCCATGCACAAGACGGTCAGCCTGGATTACGGCGTGGTGCTTGAGGGCACGGTTGAGCTGGTGCTTGACTCGGGGGAGACGAGGATCATGAAGAGGGGCGACATCTGTATTCAGCGTGCGACGATGCATGCGTGGAGGAATGTGAGCGATACTGAATGGGTGCGCATGCTGTACATCTTGCAGCCGGCCACGTCGTCGGTGGCAGGCGAGGAGCTCAAGGAGGACTACGGGGGTATGAATGGGGTGGCTTCTTCCAAGTAGAAGCGTCGGAATACATATGTTCATCAATTGCTAGCTCCTTGAGCAGTTCTCCAAGAACCTGGACCATTTGACTTTGCGCCAGGTATGCCGGGCCTCGTGGGGCAATGCCTATCTTCAAGGAGGCAGCAGAAGTGGAGGGTGTGGTGCAATTGAGCCTCTCTGTTTGGTGTGCCTATTCTAGATCTCACCCCCGATCCGATACTTGAAGATGTTCTCATTCAACCTCCCAAACGAAGCCCGCCAAACTTTCGCTGCTGACTACGGCTTGTCAGAATTGATGGACGCTCATGCGAAGCCCAACTTACTGCATTGATGAAGACGCCTGTGAACATGGTCGTTATGAACATTCGCTCGATCGGGTGGTTGTACACTCGAATCTGCGACTGGTCCCTGTTGGTATCGACCGGGCGGTACGCCGGGACGCGTCGGTGAGGCACGTCCCAGTATGGCGCGTCGACGGGGTCCTGCTCATCGCCGACCTTTGACTTGCTCGCGGGGTTAGACTGCCCAGAGTGATGCAGGTCGTAGTCCGCCAAGAGGCGGGCGGGGGCCTGCTGGCTCGAGTTTGTCTTGGTGATCGTGGCGGACATGGTTGGAGTCGTGTTTGTTGAGAAGGTGAAGTGGGAGAGGGCGAGCACAGGGAATCCTTTTGCGAGGAAGAATCAAAGTACGGTCTCATCCATCGCATCGAGCATCGGACCTACGCATCAGGCGATATGAAGCCAAGGTGCCCCGGGATGATGGTGGTCGCGTCGGGATGTGGAGGAGCTGACCCGAGCCCCTGATGGAGTCCCCACATCCCCCAGACGGCTCGGTCCGGGGTTCTCGGGACGCCAGTCTCGGCTCGCGAAGGGGATCCCGGAGCTCAGAGCTCAGAGCTCTCTTTTCTTCGCGTCTTCCACGCGTGATGCATTTCTTGCCCAGGCCAAGCTTGTTGACCTGAGATCTGCATCCCACTCACTGCTTTTGCATACCCGTCAATCATGCCCACCAGGCCATTCAGCAAAGTGCGCGCCGCCGCGATTGACGGCCGGGCGAAGAACCCCTTCTTCAAGAAGACACAACTGCAAAGACTACACGAGGAGCTCGTCGCGGGCTCATCGGACATCCAGAGGGCGATCCGAAATGACACGGGGCACACTGCGGCCGAGATCAAGATCGAGTACTGGCTGGCCCTCCGGTGCTTGGCTCAAGTCTATGACTCGATCGACACGGACACCGAGCTGAAGCGGGAGTATCGCATCGCGAACTCGAAAGATGCACCCGATGCGAGGGAGGCCGTGGGTATTGTCGTGATCGAGCCCACGGCGCACACGTTCCTGTACTCGTTGGTCGCCGCCCTTGCGCCGGCCATTGGAGCTGGGAACTGCATCGTCGTGCAGGTGAGTTGGGGATTCGGCTTACTACAACTCAACTAACACGGACTAGATGGAGAGATCCATGTTGGAAACACCCGAGCTCATTCTGCGTCTCGTCCAGCAAGCTCTCGATCACGACACGTTCCTCGTCTCCTACAACACAGTCTCTGATGCTGATCTCGGCAACAACCATCGGAGAGTCATCCAGAACGGATCAGACAACCCATACCCCGCCCACCACATTGTTTCCGAGTCACAAAACCGAGTCGTCGCCGTCGTGGAGCGTGACGCAGACATCGACACCGCCGCCAAATCACTCGTGGCGGCACGGTTCGGGCTCAAGGGCAAATCGCCCTGTGCACCAGACGTGGTCCTGGTCAACGAATGGGTCAAGAAGGACTTCCTCGGTGCCGTGTCCCGGCATTCTGTGGCGTTGATGGGTCCTGCTGCGGCCGAGGCCAGAACGACGCGAAGCCTCTCCGCCTCTGGGCTCGTGAGAGAGGTTCTGAAGGAAGGCTCTGGCAGCGTCCTGTCCACATCATCATTTGGTTCCGTCGTTGAAGTCGAGAATCGGTATGTTTGCTCTCTGGCCGGGGTTTACGTGACTGGCTAACGAGACAAGTGCCGAGATACTTGGACGCAAGATTCAAGAACCTGCTCTGCTTGTCCACGCAGTCACGAGCATGGACGACGCGATTGACGTGGCAACCAGGTGAGTAACGCTTGCAGAAGCACTGAGGCTTTATTAACTAGAGTGATGCAGTTTCGGGAGGCTCTCCGCGGCGTACATCTTCACCTCACCAGCAGCCGCAAAGTACATCTGCCAGTTCATCGACGCCAGTGCCTGTTTCGTGAACCACCTACCTCTGAGGATACTCTGTGAGCGCTCTTACTGAAACCATATGATGTGTGCACCACTGACGACTCGGCAGACGGTCCAGTGACCCCATCAGGCCACGCATTTAACCCCCAATCTCTAACGCCACACGATGAGCTGCAATTCACTGTGCCAAAGTCACAATTCATCGAGCCTACAAAGAATGACCAGGATCTTGACAAGCACATTCTCGAGCCTTCTCCTCTGGCCCTGCGCAAACTGAGCGATGAGGCGGCGGCCGGGCTCAAGGAAATGGTCCGTCCGAAGAAGGGTGGGGATATCGGCTTCTTCAACCAGGGCATCGTTACCGGCGGTATCCTGGTTCTTTCCACGGCGGTCTCTTGCACGGGGCTGCTTTGCTACTACATCTTTCGGTTGACTCGTTCAGCCCTGTAAATATATGTTTGAGCCTGAAAATAATACTCTTTAAAAGGCTGCGTCCAAGATCAAGATGTAATCGCAGGTACATGAAGCCCAAGTCCTCATGAGGCTCCGACTGGTAATAAACAGGCCAGAGGGCCTTGGGTGCCAACTAACCTCACCATTCCAAGCTGCGGCTGGAGTGCGTCGGCCATGCAAGGATAGACATACCTCACACCCCTGTGTTGGAGCACGCCACCAGCAATTGGTCACTCGATATCAGCGTCGCAGCCAAGGCGAATCGTGACCTGCAGGATTACCATTGGCTCATCCATGCAGTCGGTAAAAATTCATCGCGGCTAATCAGGCTGATGAGTACACCACCTTCAGACTGGCAGAGCCTGACCGAGGCCCGTTTCAAATGTATGGTCGCACGAGAGCAGCACCACTGCGTTGGAGGTGCCCGCAGGTTGAGGATCTGGCGAACTGAATGGTTGCCTCATTTGATTTGGCAGGTGGATAAAAGACTCACCAGAGCCTCGTCTGCACGTTGGCAAGATGTGAAGTCCACCAACGATATAATAGGCGCTTGCATGCCAGCTGGACTACGTCGCAGGGCTTCATCCGACCTGAGAGGCCAACAGACATTTCATCACAAACTCCTCACTGCGAACATGTGCTTTATCATTCCTGCCTATCACACTTATGAAGGCTGCAGGCTGAATAAGCAGTTCTATGGAAATGAGCAACGTATGAACGGCGGCCTGAACGATGCCAGCTCCTTCCCAGCACAGTCTTGGGGACCTCCCGGTGACCTACCGGGGGGATATCCGTCTACTCCAGCGCCATCTCAAGCTGCACCTCAGCCTGCGCCCTTTGCAGTCGAACCTCACCGTATCGAGTACACCAAGGTACTACAGTGCCACGGGGCTCAGAATCGACAGGTCCGCACACATCGCCTTGATGGCCGCGACGTCTGCAGCGACATGACCTCTCAGCAAGTGCCCAACGATCCAAACCTTGTCAGCTTCCAACAGAGTACGTCCGTCTACAGGGGAGAGTGCCCCGTGTGTCTGGACATGTCGTCTGCCGAGAAGGCAGCTCTCAACAAAGTGGTCGTGGTATGCTTGACACGGAATCAGTCACCTGCTGGAGCCATGGGCCCGTTGTTCGCTGGTACTAACCAGTGGCCAGACACCTGCTACCTACGCGCCTGTACCGCAGTTTCAGCCCGAGGTCTTTCGAATGCCTGGAGCCAATGGTCAGGCAAGCTGTAACTGTGGCTCTGGTTACGTACGTTGAATTCCGACTTTGTCAGGTCAGTACATCGGCTAACAGACACTGTAGGTCTGTCCGACTCACGGAATGGCTGGCACGTCAGGTCAATATGCTGAGGCCAGTGATGGGGAACGCAAGGCCAGGAAAGACAAGGAGAGAGGAGGGAGGGAGAGGGAAAGGGAACGCAGGCATAAGGATAAGTCACACCGCAAGAGGCATCATTAGCTAGGATCGCTATGATTTTCTTTGAAATCGATCTGGGCTAAGCTCCATGCAAGTCGTGGCTCGATGGGTAGCGTTGGATCACCGACGGTCTTGTGGTGTTAGAAAGCTTGAATCAATTGGAGACTCAGGACCCTATTGAACAGATAATTCCCGACTCAGTGCCCGTTACATGAGAAGTAGTTGAATATTCGCCTCGTTCTCGTCCTTCTGCGGAACTCCTTCGCGCCCTGCCGCGACCGTGTCTTTTTACTTGACTTGTTCTTGGGCGTGTAGGACTGCTCTGGTTTGATGTTACATTGACTTTCTGCGCCCCAGGCCGTTTGATCGTATTGAGGGTGTGTAGGGGAAACAAGTCTTGGAGAAAGATGTCCAGCAGGAAGCTGGCCAACGCATGATGATGGTTGGGGCAACCTGATGCTCCGCAGTCGCTTTTCGGCACTATCTGCGCGGTAGCAAGAAAGCTCCCAGCATTCTCTGATGAGTTGGGCATACTCTTGGTTGCAAATTTTGTTCAGGTCCGAAGGCCAGAGACGTTCTTTGAAGTGGTGCTGGACCAGAGCCGGGCTTGAGGAATAGTATGGCAAGTATCCCGTCGCCATCTCATACATGGCGGATGCGAAAGCAAACATGTCTGTCTTCTTTGTCGGTTCGGCTGACCAAGGCTCCTTCGAGTGGAAGTTGTAGGTGACCAAAGCCGATTTCCCATCGATCCCAGAGCCGGAGAAATCGACAATCTTCAGCCGACCCTGCTCATCCAACATCATGTTGTGGCAGCCAACTAGTGCATGATGAGCGGGAACTGATCAGGCAAGATGGGTGACGCACCGTCCGCTTGCACGATATCATTCTCATGCAGAAATTCAAGGCCCTGCGATGCCTCATGGCTCCAACGAATGGCCAGGTCAACGGCCTTGCGAGATCCGATGGTGAGTTCGGAAGGGTCTGTTCTCATGCGATAGAGACGCTCGCGGACAGTCTCCTTGCAAAGTTCAAGGACGAGTGAAGGACCCGAGTCGATCCCATAACAAATGATAACGTATTCGGCGCCGGGGCCCTGTCTGTGTTGAATGTGGCGATAGACCTCACATTCCCGTTCAAACGCCGCCAAGCTGTCCGACGACCCGATGGGCACCTTGACAGCACGAGGCCCTATGCCAAAGCCAGGGAGGGAATACCTCTTGAACACAATCGCGGTAGCTCCCTGCCCCACCCGAGTCAACGCGAGGGGACTATGCCCTTGACTCATGGCGGGATGGTCGACAGGAAGTGGTGACGAAGTAGGACCAAACAGTCGGTCGACGAGACCACGCGGGGACGGCGGCACACCGCCCGAGCCAGAGCTGGTTATTTTCAGGCCGTGACAGAAGACATAAGTAGGCAAGACTCGCTCGAATGGTGATGAGCCCTCTCAGGCCAAAAAGGGCTTCGGTGAAGCAAGCGTCGTCGAAATCGCCAGCCTCAAAATCGCACAAGAGGAAGAAGACGATCGGCCCACGGGCTCCAAACCCTAGCAGGGGCAAAGCCCCCTCTTTGAAAAGAAGGCAGCTGGTGCCCCGGCTCGGGAACACAGGGAGGATGCCGGCCTGAGAATGGCCCAAGACATGCTGAGCTGACCGGTCAAGAACGCCGCCAATTAGATTGCACCGGGATGGGCTGGTGATGGCACGCAAGGGTCAGTCCCCTGTTGTGTAACCCCAGACTGGCGCACCAGCAGGGCGTATCCCTAGAGCCCCCTCTTTCTCACCCCTCACGTAAACAGCAAGGGAGCAGGCAATTGCCACGCGATTGAGACTTGCTTTTGCACCACGGTCGTTTCGTTTTCAACCTTTGTCAGGAGAACCTACGTAGCCTGATCAAGATGGGAGGATCGTAAACGTCGTGGGATGGTTCCTGGGCTGCCGTCGCCTTGCTTCTTCGGTCGCGACACAAGTCTCGTCCAGTCAAGGCTGGCTCATCGCATCTCGTTTGAGCCGCGTGCCGTGAAACGTGATGTCACTTGCTCTACTGGCCCCTGTTGCCGACACATCGCCGGCCAGGCTGAGGCTCCCGGCCTGTGGCTTGCTTCGTTGTAGCAGTCTCATGCAGGTGCCCGGGAAACCCCAACACCTATCCGCCGAGGTGCTCGTTTGTACCCGATGGTCATGTCAGAAAACATACATTGAGTTTAACATGGCTGACTACCCGTGAGAAGGCGGCGAGGAAATCGTATACGCCACTGTCAGTCGAAGCCAGAGCCCGACTCATAGCATGATGAAAGATTGACACCTTACCTTGAGTGAGCAACTCCCGATACCAATTGTTTTGTGTCTCTTGATGTCTACTCTGTATTGTCGAACTTACGTGTTCGATATCAGTTCACTGGTGTCTTCACTCCAACTCATGTCCTCACGATCAAATCACAGGTTCCAATCTGATCGAAGAGTATTTGTGTTGAATTAATGACCGACTATACTACAAGGCAATTGAAACAGACTCTTATAGAACGCCCCGTCGAGTCACTTGTCAATTTCTTCGAATTGAGAAAGAAAACGCTCGCTCAAAAATGATGGAAGCGGAAGCTTGTGATGGTTTGGTTTAATGCTGATGGTGTTGACCGCTTACTCGATGGCGATGCGTCGGGAGGTGCTCTTCTTGGCCTTGGGCACGGTGATGTTGAGGATGCCGTCCTTGAAGTTGGCCGAAACGGTATCATGGTCGACGGGAGTGGGGAAGTTGAAGCTGCGCGAGAACTCGCCGACGCTGCGCTCCGAGAGCCAGTACTTGGCCTTGTCGGCGGGCTTCTTGTCTGCAGAGCTCTTCTGGACGGAAGAGTCCTTGCTTGTGTTGTCTTGCGCGGCGCCCTCGCCTTGGGTGATGGCAGCAGTGTTGGAGCCACCCTCGACGAGGCCGGCGGGCGGCGTGCCGGAGGTGTAGCTGCGTTCGGCCCTGCCGCGGATGATCAGGGTCTGAGGCTCGGTGAACTCAATGTTGACGCCCTCCTTGTTCATGCCCGGGAGCTCGCCGTGGAGCTCGTAGGCGGCCCCGGTCTCGCGGACGTCGAACTTGGGTTGCCAGGTTGGCAGGGACGAGTTTTGGCTGATCGCGCCCGTGCGAGAGTAGTTGTCAAAGTCGTCGAGGAGGCGGAAGAGGGGCGTGAAGGAGCCCTCGGAGCCGTAGAGGTTGCGTGGGAAGAAGGCCATTGTGCGTGTTTGGTTGAAGGGGGATTTGGAGATGGGCTTGGAAATTCTGAAGGCTTTGGATGGTAGTCTTCGAGAGAAGAGTGATTTGCAGGTTTGCATAGGCTTTTGCTGTGTGTTGTTGCTGTTCTTGATGATGATTGTGTTGACAGAGGGAAGAGAGGACGGGACCCATCTTATACTTGTCTTGAAGCGAGGGGAAGGGTTCCGAGCATCTTCGCGAATGCTCTCCAAAGAGTCGATCGAAATGACCAGAACAATCCAGCATCACGCACTTACGTCAATTTGACTCCAGGATGGCGTCTTCAATGAAGCCATCGTGAGTTGTCCCCCACTGTCTGCAAATGATTGGTGGGCGGGCCGTTCCGGAAGGTTCTGGCAGCTGCCACCACCCCGAGGAACCTTCTGCCCCGCAATCCACCTCCACATTCGGGGTGTCCCACCGGCGACCCGGGGTTGATGTCGTGACACACCAATCATGAGCTCCATCCAGTACATTACACTGGGTACTGGACAGAGCCTCGTTGAGGGGGTTGAAGTTGTCAAGCTTACATCGTACAGTCCTTATGTTCGTCGGAAGCTAAGTAAGAGCTGGTGTAGTCTTGGTTCATGCCTTGTCCGTCTGCACAGAAGACCCGCGATCCAAGCGCTCGGCGGGCTTCGTAATAGAGCCGAGAGGGGATCCCGCTCATCGTCAATAGGTACTAACGGCTTGGTTACACATAGCCTAGGTTTGTTGCAGCTGAACATGACTAAGTTAGATAGTAGGCGGCCAGCCGCCGGAAGAGGTGGCGATCTCTGGAGCTAGTCTAGCCTAGCCGTCGGCCGCTCCTCGTTCCGCCGGAACACGCTGACCACCCACACTTCCGGCGGCAACGCATTCCCCGCGATGCATGCACGAAACATTGAACCTTTCCTGTCAACATACCTCCTCGCATGTCCCTAGTCAAGCAGGTCAGCAATGGAATACGACTTTCCGGCGGGAGCTGGGCGTACCCAGACGCCAAAGCCCCGCGCCAGATTGCATGGTCGCGTGATGAAGGCGTGCGACCGGTGCCGCCGGCACAAGAGCAGGGTGAGTGCCACACGTCGGTCGTACCGGCGGAAGACTGAACACCGGCCAGTGCGACGACTTCCGACCGTGCTCCATCTGCCTCCGGGCGGGTGTCGAATGCGCAGCGTCAACTGGCGAGAGATCGGAGCAAGAAACGCAACCCCAGAAGCAAGTTCTCACCGTGGGTGAAGAGAGTGGCGCAAACTGGACGCCACAAGACTGACCTTGGAATTTGCAGGCGGCGAAGAACCAAGTCGTCTCTATCGAATCGAGAGGCTGATCCTAGCCGCAATGATCACTTCAGAACCCCCGGAAGCCGTTTGAGGTCACGTTCTCTCACCCGGAGGCATGAGGCCAGTCACCAGCTAGACAGGTCTCGCCTGGGCGAATCCGAACCCAGTGAAGCTCCCAGTCCGAATGCGCAACGAGATCCCGAATCAGAGGAGGCCGAGGCGGATGGGAGAGCAGGACAGTCAATGATAGGCCTTACCCGAGAGGCGAGTCCAAGTCCCGGGACGCGCTGAGTCTCTACCTAATATGTGCTTGTTTAGATCTTCCAGCTCAGCAGTCAAAGTCTCGATCACATCGCCACGTCGGCCCTGCCAGATGGCGGTCCGCAGCCGCTGCCTGGCATCCCAGCGCCGCAAGACACGGAGAGGCTACCGATCTCGTCGGTCCTGGGCTGGCAGCTCCCCCCCGAACCCACCATGAGAGTCCTTCTCGAGGACTACTTCGTCTCCGTCCACTGGTTCTCACTCGTCATCCTCGAGCCCAAGTTCCGAGCACAGTTCGAATCCATCCGCGACGGCTACGCCTCGCCCGAGCAGAAGCCGTTCCTCGTCCTTCTCTCCGTCGTGCTGGCCCTCGCTTCCTGGTACTGCTCCAAACGATCCCCTCCCGAGTCCGATGAACCCGAAGTCCCCTGGTCCGAGTGGGCATCTTCCCTGACTCGTCACGTCGAGTCGCAGATGTTTGAGATCATGGACGGAAACACGGTTGAGCACATCCAGGCCGTCTTGCTCCTTGGCTCGTACCACTGCTACCACGGCAAGCCGAAGGCTGCCTTTGCGCTCTTGGGGGCGGTCATCAAGACCGCGCAGGCGATTGGTCTGCACCGCGAGCCGACAAGAGGGACTGCAAACGACATTGAGGAGAGGAAAAGGACGTGGTGGACCATCTACACGTGGGACCGGTCAGTACAATTTCCCACTCCCCGCCTGATGACTATCATCTGACTCGCGATAGCTGGTCTTCGATTACCTACGGACGACCGTTCGGCATCGACGACAGGGACTGCACCATCGCCATGCCTCGAGACTTTTACGAGAACCGTCGCTTTGCTGCCGCACACCAAGAGGAGCTCGTGTGCTACTCTGCGTACCAGCGGGAGCTGAACAGGCTCTACGTCACCGCATCCCCGATGCTCAAGAGCATTTTCAGCACACGGTCGTCCGCCTCGCGCAGTGGGAGACACACGTCGGAGGCCTGGAACCTCAGCCTCATGGGTCAAACCCACCAGAAACTGAAGCAGTGGAGAGCATCGCTTCCGAGCCATCTGGTGTTTGATTTTGGCCAGGACATTGAGCTGCACAGCTCGGCCGCCGTTCGGGCTCATCGCCTGCAAGCCTTGTCTCTACAGCTCACATACGACCACCTCATCGTGTTCTTCCACCGCTCTCTGCTGGCAAAGCAGCTGCAGAACTTATCCCAACGAGAAGGCCCCGAACACTCCGTGTCGCCGAGCCAGAGCTCCCCTGCCTTTTCGACTGACACCGCCCGACTCGAGAACCAGAGCCCTGGCCAAGCACCGTCGAGCCCCGAAGAATGGTGGGAGGCAGCTCTTCGGACAGCCCGGGTGACGCAGTCTCCGTACACGGCACAGCTCGCGACAGACGGGCACCTGGTGGCTTTCCTGGGCATCAACCTCCTCAACGCAGCCGTCGTGCTCGTCATCTGTGCCCTGACAAACCCCCTGACGGACAGGGCGCAGGAGGCCAAGCGGAACATCACGCGCGTCGCTCGGCTGCAGGAGGTTCTCGGCAAGCGGTCCCAGCTGGCTCTGCAGAGCAGTGTCGTGCTACGCAGCATGATCTACATGATCGTCCAGAAGGAGGCCGAGGCCATGCTTGCGTCTGTCGGGGCGACGGTGGAGTCCGGCGGTGAGCCGGCGAACATGCCGCAGGCGCACCAGCTGTCATACTCGGTGGAGGACGCCTTGCGGCTGCCTCTGACTCTTCCCGGGGATGGAACTATTGATGTAGGGCCAGAGAACACATCGCTTTTGGAGCCCTACGCGGACGAGGGGCGGCGGCTTACGGAGAGCTTGGCCACGGTGCAACGAGGTATGTTTGAGACATGACTTGCCGTCACAGAAGCTGACTCTCTACCTTGAAGTTTTTGTTGAGAATGAGCTTGCACAAATGCCTCCAGCTGGACCTTCGGCGACCCAGTTTGGGCGTGTTATGGACAACGTTGGCGGTCAAACCCTACACCAGCACCAGCAACCCTATTTGGACAGAGGATTTTCGAACATAGGAGTCGAGGACGACCTGTTCTGGATGTGGAATTCACTGGATGGCGCCCCTTTGTTCCAGCTGCAGTAAACAGACATGCCTGACCTGGGTAACAAGTCTTCCTTCATTCTTGCGACGCACCATCGTACGAAAGCCCGTTTTGCGTGGCACCCGCCATGCTCGGCCCGTAAATGATACTCTTAATACCCTTGCGGGCCGCCACATCGTTGAAAGCCTGCTCGGCATCCCTGAACTCGTACCGTCTCGAAATGAGCTCCTTCACGGATACCTTACCCGAGCTGAGGAGGTCGACAGCGAGCTGGTAGTCTCCAGGACCATACCTGAAACTCCCCAGAAAGGCAGCCTCCTTGGAGCAGATCTGTCCCATGGGAAAGCTGATCTTGGACGGGCCCAGGCCGGCCTGGACAAACTTTCCACCACGCTTCAGAACGTCGACGCCGTGACTGACGCACTTCTCGTTGCCCGTAGCTTCCACGACCACGTCGACGCCGTTCTGTTTTTGGACTGTGCCCAGAAGAGCCGCTCGGTCGAATCCGCCTGTCAGGTTGTATGTTTCGACATCCAGAAATCCCCGCGCAAATTCGAGACGCTCCTGGATGATATCCACCACGACGATCCTGGCGGCCCCGAGCGCCTTGGCCACCGCGCCTGTCAGGAGGCCGATGGGGCCGGCTCCGAAGACGGCCACGCTGCTCCCCGGGCTGACCTGGCCAAGCTTGCAGCAGTGGACAGCCACAGCAAGCGGCTCAACGAGAGCACCCTCCTCGAAGGACACATGCGCCGGGATGGGAAAGCAGCACTCCTCCGGCAGTCGGTAGAAGGTCGCCAGGGTTCCGTCGTAGGGCGGCGTTGCTGCGAACCTCATGTCGGCGCAGAGATTGTACTTGCCGGCCCGGCAGTCCACGCACGTGTTGCAGCTGGCGCCGGGCTCGAGGGCGATGCGGTCGCCGGGCTTGAGGTGTTTGACGCTGGGTCCACACTCTTCGACTACGCCGGACGATTCGTGGCCGAGGATCATGGGTGCTGTGACGAAGGTGTCGCCGATCTGGCCGTGCTGCCACCAGTGGACCTGTGGGGGGTCAGTGTTCTGAACAGGATGGAATGCTGGATCCGGGTGGGAAACTTACATCGGAGCCGCAGATGCCCGTTGCCACGACCCTGACAAGGACTTCGGTTCCGGCACACGGTCTTGAGTCGTCCCTGTATTCGAATGTGAACTTGCCCACTTTCTCAAGAACGAAAGCCTCGCTCTTTCGGGATGGCTTTGTAGCGAAGCCCGTCTGAGGAGTTATTGAGGCTGACTCGGTGTTGTCAAGGGTGTGAACCGCCATGTTGAGGTTTGATCTTCGGTCCAGAAACGGACAGCGACTGCTTGAAGGGAAGTTCAAGAGAAAATCAGGACCATTTGCAAGCGGCTTTCAAATACAACCGTAGGCTTTCTGCTTTTCCCATCCCTCCTTGGGCCGCCCACCTTTGATCGTATGGCGGTGATCCGGGGTACGTTCCGCCGGAAGACGAGGATCCGGCGGAACAGCCAAGGTGGGCATCCGGCGTGTCGGTAGCCCATTGACGAGCGGCCGACTAGCGATTCAGAGTTGAAGAACGGCTGAGCGGTTGCTTTAGGTTCTGCGCCGCCGGAACGAATATTGCGGCCTTCTTCCCGCCGGACCTGGTCCACCCCGGAGATCTTCGGCCAGGCACCAGGTCTCGCGGCTCAAAAGCCAAAGCAGGCAGGGCGACATGAACTAGCACAGTCCCGCCGGAAGCTAGCAAAACCCAGCCTACATGGCCCAGCTCTAGAAGTCTAGTCTCCGCGTTAAGCCACTCCCGCGCCCCGCGTTCGGCACCCCGGACGGTAGTCTGGAGTCTCGACTCTCGGGGGTAGTGGCGATGTTGACCAAGTGGGCTTGGAAAACTCGAGCATCGGCCTGCCCTTTTGTTTATATAAGTGAGAGACTTCCCCGGAAACTTTCTTTCTTGTCTCCATCTTCCCCAGGTCCATCGGCTCTTCTCCAGTCTGATCTAGCTGGCATCTAAAGCCAACGTTATCCATCGACTCAACGCCTCGCGTCATCAACCAACACTTCGGAGCAACACGAGGTCGAGTCATAGTCATGGTTTACACTCAGAATACTCCCCGCGGCGGTCATGCCAGGTGCGTCAAGTCCAGACTTGTTCCCTGCTGTCTTTGAGAAAGAGGGCTAAAGTGTCAGCGACAGGTCCGACCAGGAACTGGAAATCGGTGCCCAAACAGCGAAGCAAGAGTTGAACTCGAACAAAGATGCAATGTTGGTGGCCTCTTCACGCTGACCTCGCCTGGCAGCCCAGCTAAAAGTCCTCAGCATCGTCAACCACCTTTCCCATCTCTCGAAGCATGAGCTCTTCGACAGAGTCGACGCGTTTGCTGCGCTCAAAGATATGACCGAGTTGGCGCCTCTGCTTCGGAAGGGCGCCCTTATTGCCAGGGATCCCCAGAACTTTGAAGCAATCGAGGAGCTCGACGAAGAGGACAAGACCTTCATCCGCAACGAGACGCTTCACAAGTGGCGCCAGCCCAGGGCTCTGTACCTGACTGTCATCATCTGCTCCGTCGCCGCCGCCGTACAGTAAGTACTCTGGAAGAGCGTCAAGCTCCATATCACTAACCGTCCAGGGGCTGGGACCAAACGGGCACAAACGGCGCCAACCTGTCGTTCCCCCTCGTCTTCGGCATCGACAGCCAGACGGGTATCGACCCCTGGATCGTCGGATTCGTCAACGCCGCCCCCTACCTGGCCGCCTCCATGGTCGGTTGCTGGCTCTGCGACCCCCTCAACTTCTACTTCGGCCGCCGTCTCACCATCTTCGTCTCCGCCATCTTCTGCCTCTTCCCCGTCATAGGCTCCGCCGTCTCCCAGACCTGGGAGCAGCTCCTCGTCACCCGGCTGCTCATGGGCATCGGCATGGGTCTGAAAGCTTCGACTGTCCCCGTCTTCGCCGCCGAGAGCGCCCCTCCCAACATCCGCGGCGCCCTCGTCATGAGCTGGCAGATGTACACGGCGCTGGGTATCTGTGTCGGCCTGGCCGCCAACCTGGCCGTCTACAACATCGGCGACATTGCGTGGAGGCTCCAGCTGGGCTCGGCTTTTATCCCGGCGGTGCCGCTGGCCATTGGCGTCTTCTTCTGTCCTGGTACGTTCCTGCTGCCCGTGATTCCGATGAGGTTTTCGATGTTCTGTATCTGACTCCAACAGAATCGCCCCGCTGGTACATGAAGAAGAATCGCTACCCGGACGCCTTCAAGTCGCTCTGCAAGTTGCGCAACAGCCCCCTGCAGGCCGCTCGTGATCTATACGCGATCCATGTCCAGCTCGAGACCGAAGCCGCGGCCATTGGGAACTCGACCTACATCAAGCGCTTCACGGAGCTATTCACCATCCCTCGCACGAGGCGCGCCACGCTGGCCTCTTTCGTGGTGATGATTGCCCAGCAGATGTGAGCATGGCAGTATCCACTGAATGTCTTTGTCTAACTCTTGCAGGTGTGGCATCAACATCATCGCCTTCTACTCGTCCACCATCTTTTACGAGGCAGGGTAAGTTCACACACAGAGCCCGCCGAAGTCTTTGCTAACCGCTGCAGTTTCACCTTCTTCCAAGCCCTCGTCGCATCGTTCGGCTTCGGCCTCGTCAACTTCCTCTTCGCATTCCCCGCCCTCTGGACCATCGACACCTTCGGCCGCCGCAACCTGCTCCTCTTCACCTTCCCCCAGATGACCTGGTGCCTGCTCGCTGCCGCGCTCTCCAGCCTCATCCCCAAGGGCGTCACCGCCCACCTCGCCCTCGTGGCCCTCTTCGTCTTCCTCTTCGCCGCATTCTACTCGGCCGGCGAGGGTCCCGTGCCCTTCGCCTACTCCGCCGAGGTCTTCCCCCTTTCCCACCGCGAAGTCGGCATGGCCTGGGCCGTCGCGACCTGCTTCTTCTGGAGCGCCGTGCTGTCCATCACGTTCCCGACTCTGCTCGCGCAGCTCGGGCAGTCTGGTGCCTTTGGATTCTACGCGGGTCTGAACTTTGTGGCCTTTATCCTCATCTTCTTCCTGGTACCCGAGACCAAGCAGCGCACCCTCGAGGAACTCGACTATGTCTTTGCCGTCCCGACGAGTGTTCATGCCAGGTATCAGGTCACGCAGGCGCTGCCTTACTTCTGCCGTCGCTGGGTCCGCTTCGACACGTCTGCCACTCTCGAGCCTCTGTACCAGCTGGAGCAACACTCGGATGAGAGTTCCTCGACTATTCTGGATGAGGCTAAGGCTGAGTTTGCGGGGAAGAGCGCCAACATTGAGGTAGCCCGTGGTTGAGGTTCAAGAGTTGGCCACGGCTAGCACGTGCCTTTGAACCAGCATATGTTTTCATGAGAGGCCCCTAGCTGGAGGCTGGTGACGGACTTGTCACGAGGTGTCAGGGTGCCTAAATAGCGCAGTAGCGAAGAGGAGGGCACCTGAGGTTCAATGGTTCTCACTGATTCCGAGGTTGTTATAGTAAGCCTTAACAGCAAATGCGCACTGGTCTTACATCGGTTTGTGCCCCTGAGTGTCACATGTCTGCTGGATCACGACTTCAGCCCAGAGGAAGTGGGGGCAGCTTAGCCAAAGTCTTCGCCAGCATGGTGCCCAGACCACGCAGTAGCCACTGGTAATAACCCCTCACAGCAACTCCTCGGGCAGGGGTCACTTCTGCAGTTCATAGATCTTAGGGTTTAGTGCGAACTTGGCATGTGCAGGCGTAGCCAACCCATCAGGATTTTCTAGGACGCGGGCGAGGGCGGGGAAACATGGCGCCCTCACTGACTCGGCGTTCCATCTCGTCAAAATTTGAAGAGATGGCGATCCAATGGAGGTGAGTGCAAGGCAAGGTCTTGATTCGCGACGTACGACAGCAGCCCCCGAGCTACGTGTTGATCCCGTGGTAGATCGATCGGAAATAGGCCGTGGGTGAGACACTACACCAACCGACCATTCACAACATGCGAGCGGGTAATGTTGCGATTGAGCTGCAAGACGGGAGGGTCCTTGTGGCTCCTTGCCCCCTCTGATGCCCCGCCCTGGCGTTAGAGTTCGTCCGTCTCAACTGAACCCCATATTGACAACACCTCTCCTCTTTGCCTGAGCAGACTCTCCTCTCTACATACCGACCTCTGTATCCAGCACTCCTCAGACCTTGACAGGTTCATCACGAACACACATACCTATCTCCTTGAAACCTACTTACTGCCCCCCCTCCACCATGTCTCTCGTCTTCTATGACGTCGCCACGCGCCCTCCGGCCGAGGAGACCGCCTGCTCCCCGAACCCGTGGAAGACCCGTTTCGCCCTCAACTTCAAGGCCCTCCCCTACACCACCAAATTCGTGCCCCTGCCCGACATCGCCAAGGTCCGCAGCGAGATGCAAGTCCCAGCCTGCCGCAACTTCGCCGACGGCTCCGACTTCTACACGCTGCCCATCCTGGAGGACCCCGCGACCGGCGCCAAGGTTGGCGACTCGTTCGACATCGCCGTCTACCTGCACAAGCACTACCCCGGCTCGGGCGGCGACCTCTTCCCGCCGCAGACGCTCGACTACGCCTTCAAGCCTGACAACCCCATCCTCGTGCCGCTGTCCGACTGCTCCGGCAGCGAGTTCCCCGAGTACGCCAGGTTCAACGTGATGGTCGACGCCGCCTTCACCACACACGTCCAGCTCACGCTGCAGGGCTTCCCGTTCGACCCGGCCTCGGAGCAGGGCACCAAGGCGGAGTTCATGCGCCGCGCCAACGCCACGAGCTGGGATTTCTTCGATCTTTCCGGCGAGGCAAGGGAGAAGACGATGGTCTCGTTCCGCGAGACGCTGGGCGGGCTGGCGAAGCTCTTTGCGAGGGATGCCAAAGGGCCGTTCCTGCTGGGGGAGAAGGCTAGTTATGCGGATCTCATGGTCGGCGCGTGGCTGCGCATGATGTATCTCACGTTGCCCGAGGAGGAGTGGGAGCAGGTGAGGAGCTGGCATGATGGAATCTTTGGGCGGTTGCATGATGCGCTGGACGTCTATGCGAAGGCGAAGGTGTGATGGGGTGCTTCGAGGCAGATTGGGGGATGGTGCTGCTTTGAGTTCGCGTGGTCATTGAATGGTCGTCCCTGGCGCAGTTGGGCCAATACAAGATCATGTCACTACAAACAGGAGGAATCATGTATCGAGGAAGCTTCTTTAACTGTGAGCTGTTGGCCTTTGCCCGAGATGATCATGAGCAACTTTCAGCGTCGGACTCTAGGAGTACTCAGCCAGATGCAACGTAAAGCTAGGAACAATCTCCATGCCAGTGTCAATCGTGGGCTGCTTGATCATCTTGCTCTGCTGGGTCCACTGCCCATGAACGAAGTTGGAGGATGTCACGGCGTGTTTGACAATCGCATCAGTCATCTTCCCTCCCTTGGACTGGACGACGATGTCAATGGTCAGTTCCCATACAGCTACAACGAGACCTGGTCAGCATCATCTAGACAGAGGAGAGTGGCGAACCTTACTTGTGCGAATCCGTGAGGCCACATCATCGAGAGCGTTGTGAGCACAGGTCAGTGTGCACGACTGCCCATCGGTCGAGTTCTGGATCAGGGATCGGATGGAGGGAGCGAGAACCAGCTTGACGTCTTGAAACTGAACCGGAAGCACCGAGGCCAAGTGCTGGACGATGACGGTTGCGGCATCCTTGTTGAGGGTGGACAGGGTCTTGGTGCCGTTGTCTGCCGAGGCATCGACAATCCTGTCGGAGTCTAGTTAGCCAATGTTCTGACTTGAACGAGGGACACTTACCAAGTGGCGCGTGCTCTGTATGCCTGAAGAACCTTGACACGGTAGTTGTTGCGCTTCAAGACGGACAACCACGAGCCGTCGCCAGGCAGATCGTGGCTCTTGATCTTGCTTTTCACTGCTTCCTCGACGGTGGCGGCCTCCCACGCCTGCCAGCCTTGCAGGTTTGCTTGGGCCTGGTCGAAGTCGCTGCGTACGTCGTCGGTCGGCTGACCGGTTGAGTAGACGAACAACAGGTTGCCCACGTTGTAGTCACTGAGAACGTCGCCAGTGGCATCTGCCGTCAGAGTAGAAGTGTGGGATCCCATCGAGTCATCCACGGGGATATCATGAACTGTGTGGAGGGAGTCGGACATTGTGACAGAGGATGACGAATAAACCCTCAAGACAAAAGGAAAGCAACTAATAAGTAGTACAGGCTTTGATAATTCCTCTGGGTCACCGTGCCAGCCAGTTCGACGTGTGTCCGTGCCGCTTTGAGCAGTGATTGGAATCGGTACAATCCGTACAACACCGGTGAGACTCAACAACTCGCTCAGCCGTCAACAGCGAGGCATGCAAGCCACATGTTGAAGCAGAGAGGGGACTTCCGGCTGAGACAGCAACGTGAGGTGTGCGTGGTCTGGATGCGTGTCTACTAGACGCCACATCATGATATGTCACAGACCGGGACACACCGAGTGCGGGGAAGCAACGCCATGCAGCTAGCGAGCCGTCCCCGTGCCGTCCCGGGGCGCGGCACGGAAGTAGCCGAGCACGTTTCACGGAGAATTCGTCACTTCCACATGGCACTTGGGAGGTATGCGACAAGCCATGCTGTGGTCCAGGCTGGCCTGCAAGTACGTGGCAGCCGTGATGGCTTCATGTGATGGCTTCATCGAGTGAGCCACGCTGCCCGGTTCGAGTTCTGTGGTTACATCGGGAGAAAGCTTACAGCAAAGACGCATTTTAAGTGCTACTTTCAACCCACTACATTCATTCTCATGGCGAAGCCATCACTTCTCATCATGAGCTGAGAGGCATCAGCTCGCCACAGGACCTCAACTGAACCCTAATACGGAACTCAACAATCCGGGCCTCTTCACCGCTCAAGCTTGGGGAGGAGATTGAGACATTCAACGAACGAAGGTGCCTCTGGGTTGATGCGTCGAAGAAACCGGAGCAACGAAGGCATCGACAACCGCGAGCTATGGAGAAACGAGACCAAGTACGTCAACACAGACAAAAGACGCGAGGAGAATTCAAGTCATTTTTCGTCAAAGGCGTTGTATAAATACAGCCTCGCAACACCGCAAAGTCGTACCTCTCTTCAACAACTCATCTGCCCATCGTCTTCTGATACTATCACTACCCATCTCCACATCTTCATCATGTCTTCCACCATCACTCAAACCCACATCGGACTTCCTGCTCCCCTGAGCGAGGATGCCATCAATCTGGATCTCGACGGATCCAAGAACGGATCCAAGAACGGCTCCTCCAACGGCAGGTCCATGCGCATGACTGCCCTTGCTGACGGCCCGACCCCTCCGGACCCGTCGACCGAAGACCAGGGCAACATCTTCTACATCAACGCCATCCCCGACATCCCCGAGGCCAAGGACATGCTCAAGAACCTCCAGGCCGACACCGACCTCTCCAGCTCCTTCTGGTCGTCCAAGGCCACCGAGTCGTCCGACCTCAAGATCAAGGAGGGCAAGCTGCCTTCGGACTCGTCCGGCGACTCGGTCATCAAGAGGACCAACTACCGGATCCAGGTGATCGAGGCCGCTCTGCAGAGATCTGGATGGTGGGTTCCCATGCTCCAAGGGCCTACTGTCATGCTGACATACCCAGGATGTCCCAGGTCGCCAGCCAGAACGCGTCCAAGAAGTTCACCGTCGCCAAGGACCAGCTCCACGGCGAGATCCTCAACACCGTGCTCTCGGGCCTCATGCTGTCCCCCAGCGTCTACGCCAACTTCGAGAAGGTCCTCAAGAGCATCGGCGACAGCCTCACCATGACCAAGGACCACTCTGCGAACCAGAACAAGTGGATCCTCATCACGACGTACAGATATGATTCCGTGCAGCAGCGGATCTTTGCGGGTGCGTTACAGCAATGCCATTGATGTCTTTCGGGACTGTCTAGCTAATGACATCAGGCATGCGCTCCATCTACTTCACCGTCACCCAGAACCTGACCGACTACAACAACTCCAAGCACGACAAGGGGACCAACGCCAACATCGAGCTGCTGTACAAGCAGGATGACTACACCTTCAACGGCAATGTCTGGGATGGCTTCAAGCAGAGGGTCCAGGACTTTGTCAACCAGCACGGGTTCCCCATCGACCCTATTGACGTGCCTGTTTGAGGGCGTTCTTGCCGAGTGGTGGAAGCAACTGGATCGCGTGGTGCTTCGCCTGATTCTCTTCTCTTCGCTCGTTAGACGATAGGCTTGGTGTTGTTCGATGAATGCACGACAAAAATAAGGGGACCTTGAACAGCGGAGAATAATCCCGTCGCTATTGCATCGCGAGCTCGTGACAATGACCTTGTTCCCACTGTGTCCTCCACTTTCCCCCCTCTGCCACTTCCAACTGACAGCCTACAAGACGCTGTTCTTTGATCCCAACCCCTACTCAGACGAAGGCAGGACAAGATCGTAGTAGCGTCCCCACTCGTTGGTAGACCCATCATAGAGCTTGACATTCTCGTAGCCCAGGACGTGGTTCAGGAGATAGAACCAGGTCGACGCGAGGCGGCCAATGTGGCAGTAGACGATGACCTTCTCCGGGGCGGCGTGCGTGTTGAGTGCAGCCGCAGCCCTCTCCCTCAGCGTGTCGATGCGGATGAACGCGCCATTGGCATCAAAGACATCAGGCGTGGCCAGGCCGACGGCGCTCTCGATGTGGCCGCGCTGGCCCTCGGGGACGTACGAGTCCTGGGCCGAGCCGTTGTAGAACTGGCTCGCGCGAGCATCAACCAGATAAACGCCCTCGTCCTTCTTGTTCAGGCTCTCGACGACCTCGTCGATGTACGAGATGAAAGCGAGGTCCTGCTTGGCGCGCACGGAGCCGCGGCGGGGCGTGGGCACGCGGGTCGTCGAGGGCTTGCCGGCCGCCTGCCAGGCGGGGAAGCCGCCGTTGAGGATGGCGACGCGATCGTCGGGGATGCCGCCGTACTTGATGCTCAGGGCGACGCGGGGGGCGGCGGTGTTGCCGCCGATGCCGGAGATGGCGGTGACGAGGACGATGCGGGTGCTGCGGGATGGCCAGCGGACGCCGGCCGACTCGAGGAGGTCGTGGATCTGCTCGACGGGGGGCAGCTCGAGGACCTCGTCGGCGGCGCCCGTCTCGCTCCAGCCAGAGTCGAGCTCGAAGGGGATGTTGACGCTGCCGGGGATGTGGGAGGCGGCGTAGTCCTCCTCGGTGCGGATGTCGATGACGGTGAGGCCGTTGTCTTTGTAGTGCTTGGAGAGCCAGTGGACGGAGAGGATGGGCTCGAAGCCGCTGCGCTTCTCGACGGCGGCCGCGGGAGCCGCGAGGGCCGAGGAGAAGAATGCCGAGGCCGCGAGGCCCAGCTTGAGGGCGTTGGAGAGGGAGAGCATCGTGGACTCAGGGCAGAAGACAGGTGACAAGGTAAGACTGGCTGATCGACCTGGAGATGGGAGAGAAAATCTCACCAAGAGGACAGCCTAATTTATATCACCTTTGCCAAGTCATCAATCTATTTGAGCGCATATCTTCCCCGCCCCAAGATGCGACTCAAGCCAGCCCACTTCCTAATCCACAAGTCCAAGAGTTGAGTTCCGCTCAAACTGATGCCACTCAGGGAAGCCCGCACTATCGATTACGTGGTTATGCCGGAGTATGAGCTGTTCTCCCGCAGGAGCGCTACGGGCTTTGCTCCCGATTCGTCACCATCGCCAAGGGATGGCGACAGGCGGGCCCCCACGATGCCACCACTGGGCCTGCTGTCGGTCTTGTGTGAGGGGACAGGAACATGGGCGTCTCCGTTGTTTGGCCAGGTTTTTTGCCAATGGGTGGCGGTTGCTGAAGATCGGCAGCCGAGGGCGGGGGCTGCGCAGGTTCTTCGACCCCTGAACCCCTTGGGCAGTGCCTTTCGGGCCCCGCCAGCCCCGCGCTTCGTACACCATAGCGACAGCTAGGGGACTTTACGGTTGCATCAACATTTCGCGGAGTGGCTGGTGTAATTGTAGACCTGGCATTGATAACACTCAATCCTGACATACGATGGTTTGTCAGAAGCTACCCATTGGGTTGAGCTGAGTGCATAGATCCTAGTGTGGCGATGATGGCAGCAACAGTGCCTCGCTTTGCTCATACTGCCTACTGGCCGTGACTTAGACCTCACCCATCCCCGTTTACTGCTGCTTCCTAGCCTCAACTTCCAGCTCAATCAGCATCTGAGGGAACGCAAGATTAGCCACACCAATGGCAGTCCAGACGGGTCGATGCCCAGGGATGCGCTTCTTCAGGGCCTCGGCCGTCGGCTCCCAGGACGTCCGGATGTCGCAGTGATACGACCGCAGCAGGTAGACATCCTCCCATCCGCGCAGACCGGCCGCCTTGAGGACGACGTCGACGTTCTTGGTCGCCAGGTCCACCTGCGCCTGGCTGTCGTAGGCGTCGATGGCGCCCGTCTCCGGGTCCCAGCCGCCCTGGCCGGAGCATTTGATGACGCCGTTGCCCAGGTCGACGGATTGCGAGTAGTGGCCGATGTCGCTGTGCTTCTGGCCGGCGCCCGGGGGGTTGTTGTACTTTTCCGACGACATGTCTTAGGGTGCGATGGGTTGTTTGCTGAGGACTGGGTTTGACGTTAGACCTGTCGGGATGAACGAGCGCGGCACGTACCTGTTGATGGGGCTGTCATTGATGATCGGATGCCAATGTCATGAGAACAGTAACCCAAGCCTCCCTCTGTAAATACTCACGCCGGTTGGAGGAAGAATTAGACGTTGCTGATCAGTCAGCTGTCCATAGCTAGTAAGTTCACTCACAAATCGTCATTTCTACCCCAAGTTGAAGTCCCCGGGCGATCCGTACTGCCGCCCGGGCTACAGCGCACCCCGCGCCCTGTGGCTGTGCTTCAGGCCCGTCACGGCGCCTCCCGCCTGGGCAACGTCCACTGAGGGGCGCCGACCCCTGGACTCCGGGATTTGAGGTCAAACCCCGGGGTCGGCATTTGGTCCATTCGTGCTTTGCGGCTGAAATGGCAAACAATGTCGTGATTCTAAATCGACGACATTCGTCGAGGTCACTAGGAAAGCCTCGGTGATTCGAATGCCAAGCGACTGTCTTGGATTAGCTCATGGCATGATGGCAGCCTTCTTTGATGCCATTTGATCGACGGAGTGGTGAGCTTGGCACGTCGAAAGGGTAGGTACACCTCAATCCAATGGAACTCGAACATAGAGAAAAAAGTCGTGCATTAGGTCTACTCGGGTATCGTTCACAAGGCCATCTCCGTGTCGGTGGCAGTCCCCTCCAGGTCGAAACACCTCATGACTGCCAGGACCGTTGGCGCGTAGGTAAGAATGTTGTTATGGCCTGTGGTGGTCAGCAGAGAAGAGCATCGGCAAAAGGAGAAACTCACCACCATGAGGGAACAACTCCTGCCGGATGACAATGTTAGGGTCCGCCAGCAAGGTCGTGACAAATGCATCGTCCCGCTTCTGGATCGTCCTCTCCTTCTTCCACGCGTCGAAAGCCGCGTCGTCGAGCTGGTCCTTCATGGTCGCGTTGGCGGCAGCCCGGAACAGCTTGTCGCTCTCCGTGCATGGAATGTCCGGGTCGTCGCGCCCCGCGATGAGCGACAGCCTCAGCCGTCGCTTGGTGAGCTTGACGAGCCTCTCAATGCGGTCCACCGAGTGCCACTTGTCCCGGATCATGCCCTCCAGCAGGCGGATGAGAAACGGCACCTTCGCGAGGGGCCCGAACACGGGGAAGACGCCGCCAATCTTGTACCCGCTGAGCATCTTGGGGAGCGTGCTGAAGCCGGCCACGAGCACAATGCCCCCGAACTCGACCCCCGAGGACGCGTACATCTCCGCGACGCCGCTGGCCACGGCGGTGCCGAGGCTCTGGCCCAGCAAGACGATGCGCTCCGGGGGAACGCCGCCCTGCTCCATGACGAAGTCGATGAGCGTCGCGGCGTCTTGGATGAGACCAAGCTCGGTGGGTGTGCCGCTCGAGTAGCCGTAGCCGCGATAGTCGACGGCGAAGACGTGGTAGGATGATGTGTCTGTGAGGGCGTGGTAGCTATCAGGTCGGCGACCTTGGGCGATATCGCCAGCATTCTGCAGGATGTGAGCAAATGCTGATGGGGTCTGCGGGGTTGTTCAACGTACGCCGTGAACTGTACGATGGTCAGCACAGCCTAGACGGGGCGATACGGCGGCACTCACGAGCAATGACGACCTTGGCGCCTGGGTCCTCTCTCAAAAGCTTCAACGTCTCTGACGACGTGACGTCAGGGTGGACGCCGGATGGCTGCGACGCGAGCCTGTCCTCATGTTGGAGGTACAGCGGCAGAGGGGTGACGTGCCAGGAGTAGAGGTCCTGACCATCTGGCGACTTGAGGAAGAATGGCGTCACCTGACCAGCTGAGATGGGTCAGTCGAGTATGGCTCTCAAGGTGAGGGGACTCACTGGCGAACCCAAAGCGTTCAGGCTCATTGATGTCCCGCCACCAGAGGGTGTTGATGCTGTGCGCGTACAGGAAGCTGTGGTCGTGGTGAGAAAAGGCTCGGTTAAGCAGAAGCTGAGGTCGGTGCATACTGTCTTTGAAAGAAGGGCGTTGCGCCGAGGCCGAGGAAGACGACGTAGAGAATGAGAGGTGCGACAACGGCCCAAATGGCCGTCTTCAGCAAGGAAGACATTGGAACTGTCATGATGATGGTCAAGGGTACCTTGAGAGCATGGTTGGTGTATTTAAGCGCAAGTCATGTTGCTGGGAGGCGATACTGTCGTGGACAATGGCGCGGCCGAGGCGCTGTTCATGCTGCCCATCGTGTGGCGAATCAGAGAGACGCTGTAGATGGGTTGGTAAGTAAAAAGAGTACCACTTTTGTGCACACTAAGCCTGGCCTGTGGGCAATTGATATTTGCCCCCCCTTGGGAGCGACTCAGGTGACCTCACTGAGTGATGCAGTGTAAAGGGTGGGGGCCCGGGGCGCAGCTGCTTGAACTCACTGGACCTGGCATTACCGGGCTTCTGCCAGTACCAGCCGGGTACCTCATCACAGGCTTTCACCTTGGGGATATGAGGCCGTTACACTCGATCAACTACAGATAAGGATCCAAGGCCATCGTTGAATCCCAAGACCATTTCCATCCCCAAGGTCCTCACAAAAGCTGATGGCCTCCTGAGAAATTACACCCAATGGATATCTTGGTCCAACACCGCCATGCCAGTTCCGACCAACCAGAGAGAAGAGAACTCGTTCACTGTGGACCCACTCCCCATCACCACCAATCAGCTCCCCCCTCGGCAAGAGCTCCTGTCATTGGCGACGGGATGGAGGCTCTGACACGCCGCATGAGCGCTCCAGTGAATTTCGTCCCGTCCTGCGGCACCTGCCGAGCTGCATCTTCGAATCCTCAACTTCACACATCTGCATCCCAACCTAGGACCCTCCGACCCTCATCACGTGCAGTCCGGGACTGTGGCGCGTCCGAAGCATGACCATGTCACTGACCATCCTTCAACTTTCATGATAGCCGATCTGTCGCGCCAATGGAACGCAAGAGGAAGCTGCCCGCGCGAGCGGCGGCGCGTGTCGAGCACATCGCGAAGAAACGCACGGCGACGCCCCCAGAACGATCCGTCACACCTGTTGCCGCGACCACGAAGACACCAACGCCTCAGCCAGCAGAGCCGTCTGTGCAGCTGCCAAAATCCATACAGTCGGGCATGCCCTTGCCCACGGTTGAAGACGTGCAGCCGGAGGATCTCCCGTTGCGGGAGTACCAGAACATCCAGGAGAGGTACGACCATGGTGTAATCTCACCGCTTCATTGCTGACATATGAGTAGCGGCGTGCTATCAGAGTCGCTCCACAGATCGAGACAACGATGGATCGCCGAGGGCATCTTCGAGAAATACTGGACAAAGCCGACAAAGCGAAAAGGTGTCGTGAACGAGGAGCCCAACAACCCACCCAAGGAGAGCATGTCGAAGCTCGGCCCCGTCACCATCACTATCGAGCCGCATGTCTTCGAGGCAACCATGTACGCCGTCAAGGACCCTAAGCCGCCCCCGATGCCTGCTCCCACGACGCAAGCGACCTTTCGACCCATCATGCAGTTTGGGCCTCCCAACGGCGCGATGCCGCCTCCCCCGACGCCTAGGGTCGAACAAGCTGCGACACCCGCCGCGACCGACGGACGCCCGACACCGCCTCCTGCGAGTCCCGCCCAGGCACATGCGGTCACACAACAACCTCCGTCACGACCACAGTCTGCAGCGGCAAGCCAGTCACCGCGGGCCACACCTGCCCTCCAGGGGAACGGCCCCGTCCTGGCCCCGGCACCAGCATCTGTCGCCCCCTCCATGCCTCCCGTTGCTTCGCCAGTGGCTACTCAGCCGGCACCTGCTGGCCCTTCACCGACCTTTGCTTCACAAGGCCCTGCACAAGGCCATGCACCTGCCCCAGGCAACCCAGCAAGGGCACCAGCCCCCGGGGCACCCGGAACACCAGGGCCGAGTTCGAGGCCTGCGAGCGCAGCGGCTACACCCGCGGCCGGAGCTCCAAAATCCACGACGCCTGCTCCGAAGACCCCCGGCACCGACCCCATCATCATGACACTAGCCGAGAAGGCATCTGAAGATCCGCACCTGCGTGATCTGATGAAGCGTGTGGCCGCAGGCGAAGCCAAACACGAAGAGTTGACCAATTTTCAAAAGATTATCGACCATATCACGTACGAGTACAGAAAGAAGGGTGGGCAACACGGCCCCTCGGCGGACCGGCTTATCGTGGACGGCAAGACGGTGCAATACTTTGCGGACGAGGTCCACAATATCCTCGGCATCGTCACATCGTCCAACCCTCGAATCAAGTCCAGCGACCTCGTCCCGCCACCAGGAAGCGACAGGTTGGTCGTCGCACTGGTCAAGGCTGCCCTGGACGACCCCAAACTAGACGGCATCATCAGCCGGACGGCGGCACACAAGCCGACCTACAACGACACGACAGATCTAAAGGCAACATTAGACAGGCTGCACAAGGCACTGCAGACGGCGCCTCCGCAGCCCTCGACTCCGAAACCCATACAACAGAGTCTACCCAACACGCCCAACGGCATTGCACATGCAAATGCACCGACCCCCGGCCACGCGATGCCTCACCCGCCCCAGCAGGCACTGCGCTCCAAAGGGCCGCCGCCGGTGGCGAAATCCGAAATCACGGCCATTGTTCTGGAGTTCGCTGGAGGCAACGGAGACCGGTACATGTTCCCCAAGTTCAGCATCATCGAATACGTCCACGGCGCACACCAGGCCATTGCCAGCTTCCTCATCGTTCGCAAGGGCAGCCAGCTCGAATACGGCGGGGATGCAAAACTGGACTACTACCAGCCCGTCACGATACGGCTATCGGCTCCCACGGGCCGCCATCTCGAGCACCTCCACCGCGTCGTGGCGCCCCAGGACGAGGTCGTGCGATACATGGACGACATCATGGACAACATGACCCGTGCCGAGTACGTCGTCCTGGCGATGCGACTGCCGCGCGGCGATCCCGTCGCGCAGGAGAAGGAAACCCCGGCACGTGATGCGACACGTCCGAACGGAGATGCCGCGCTGCCACCCGTGCCTGCGGAATCGGCTGGTCCGGTGAAACCTCCCGTCCTATGGGGTCCTAACGCGGCCCCTTTCGTCAAGCATTTCCACCAGAAGGATCAATACGAGGACTACGTGCGGAATCGGCGACGAAATGCGGGCGACGGCCACGGCCCGTCAGCGCGTGACGGAGTGTACGGGAACGCCTGCTCCGTCCTCGGGCTGGACGAGGCGGACTTCGCCGACTACGATAGGATCATCGCCGGCCTGGTGGCAAAGGACGAGGAGGCTGTCTGACGGCCCACGCGGCGTCTCGTATACTGCATTGTATGTTTAGTCTCGGCCCTCCATTTCCTTGGGTTGGGTGCATCGGGGAGGACGGGGTCTGGTGTTCAAGCGATATCCGGGGCATGCCCTTGAGTTACGGGGCATGACCCTTGAGTTACTTTGTTAGTCTGGAAATGATTCACAGGTTTGGGATGGCTGGCAGAAGCTTATGTTCCTAGGTGATGCGGCCTGACCGACACACGCGAAGTGCAGGGATGGTGCCATTGAGGAACTCATCTATACGAATGGTCTGGAGGAGTCGCATACGCCCTGAGGCGGCGAGACAGCGGCATGGCGTTACGCCCGGAACTTTGATGGATTTCGGCAGCACATTGCAACAAGCATTCCATCAGTAGGATGGCTCACCTCGAGCTTACTCGACGCAGTGGCTTCAGTGATGACCAGCACATGCCGAAGCTATCCATGTCGCCACAGCTTGCGACAATTCGCCCGAGGTGGTTTCATCCTATCAAGATGCTTCTCCTGTATGTGAGCCCCGCCACGATGATTTGGTCATCCTGAGCCTCTGATCTTACGGCTGACTGGCGGTCCTAATGAGGTTACGGAAACAGCAGAAGGCCTCAGAACTCTACTCTGAGGGATCATGCCTTTCCATGCCCCAGGGCAGATAAAAGACAAGCTCATCCCATCCCTCTATCAACCTATTCTATCCTCATCCCTCACGCCACACGGCATACACTCGTTCCACCGCCCCTTGCATCCCCCTTCTTGACAACATGAAGTACTCTCTCATCCTCGTCTCGGCCACCGTGGTCTATGCCGCGGCCCTTCCCGAGGTCGATACCGAGGGCCTCGCCAAGCGCGGTGACAAGGAGGGCTGGGGCATCCTGAAGGACTGCCACCAGCAGGACTGCGGCAAGCTCTTCTTCAAGGAACCCACCGAGGCGCAGAAGAAGGAGTACGACGGGTATGTCGTGTCTGTTCTCGCACTCGTTCCCGCTAACACGATGGCAGCTACGAGGAGCGCTACTGGGTCGAGCACATCACGGGTGACGAGGCTGATTACCACCACCACTACACCGATGATGAGCACCACCAGTGAGTGAGGCTGCCCTTTTGAGACTTGCCCCTGCTGACTCTTCTTAGCTACAACACGCACACGGACAAGTACCACTACCACCACGTCCCTGAGCACAAGAAGGAGCACAAGCACAAGCCCCTGCGCAAGCCCTTCACCAAGCCCACGACCAAGCCCACGACCAAGCCCACGACCAAGCCCGTGACCAAGCCCGAGCGCAAGCCTCTGCAGAAGCCCCAGCGCGGCAAGCCCCAGATGGTCCAGAAGCGCGACTCCGAGGACCCATCCAAGGACATCGGCGTCCTCGCCAAGGAGCTCGCACAGAAGGCCGAGTAAGCACCTCCCCCGCCCATGCCCCTCCCCCTGCAGCCCGCTGACATGATCGCCAGGGCCCTCGAGCAGAAGAAGTCCAAGCTCCACGACCACAGGGACGACATCGAGTTCTACCGCGAGGAGGTCTGGCGCGACGACGACCTCAGCGAGAGCCACAGCCAGGTCACGGAGCACGGGCACACCGACTCGGTCACGGACCACCACTACTACTTCGACCCCGAGAAGGTGTACAAGAAGAAGCACGACGGCCACAAGAGGAAGGAGGCCAGCCACGCCAGGAACGGCAAGCAGGCCGCCGCCGCCAAGAAGCACACGGCCGAGGTGGAGGCCATGAAGGCCCGCAACAGCGATGGCTGTGAGTACATTCGCAAAGTCGAGGCAGCCGTGACTGGCGCCTCCCCGTGTACATGAGCGTGCTGACTCCGTGCAAGACAACAGTTACATCGAGAATTAATCGATGCCCTGGGCGACAACGGCTTGACCGAGGCCTTGTAGGAGCTTCTGATCTCCGGCTCCCTGCTCTGAAGCTCGGCCCCGACGGAAGGACTTTGTCAAGGCGCTCAACGCGTGCGACTTCGGCAAGAGACGAGGAAGTGGGTTTTGACGGAAGATTCTCGCCGAGTGGAATTTCGAAATGGTGGACGGCCGGTGGGTATGAGCTGGGATTTGCCTTATACTTATTAAGAGCCCCTGCTGTGATGCCACTCCGGCTTGCATCGCGATAATACACCATTGTTTGGTAGTGCCGTTATTACTCCTTCGCCCACGTGACGACTCCCTCCACCGCCGCGAAGACTTGTATCAATCCTCCATTCGCATGACCACAGGTTCTGTTTCAACCAGCGACTGAGGCATGTCTTACACATCCCCAGCCTCATTGGTCGTGGTCCTGCGTACTTGTGCGTTGGGGCTCCCGACTCACAACCACGCTCGTATCGCGTGTCGTCATCCCCGTTGCACTTCGAATGCCGTCTTACCCTGCGCCCTTCCACTCAATTACCTCGGGCAATCGATTCGTTGATTTGTTTGGCTCGGTGTCAATGGCGTTTCCGCCGTGCCTCGGTATTGAGTTTGTGTTGAGTCGGCGGAGGCTTTATCAGTAATCAGATGATTAAAAAGCCTCCGCCGGGTAAGGCACCGTGACTACACCATCTCAACGCAGGCCGCGTACTGGTTTGATCTATTTGACGGGAATTCTATTTAATGCGGATGGCTAGAGTACAGTTCAATAGGATATTGATGTGTATCGACCTTGCAAACCGAATTGAAACCTCATCTCAATTCTCTCACACACACACACATAACATCACCATGTCAGCTCCTCTCGTGTTCGTCGTCGGCGGCACCGGTGCCCAAGGCATCCCCGTGATCCGCGGCCTCGTCCAAGACGGCGCCTACCGGGTGCGCTGCCTCACACGCGACCGCAACTCGCACAGGGCCCAACAGATCCAGGCCCTCGGAAACGTCGAGCTGGTAGAAGGCACCTTCGCCAGCGAGGCCGACCTCCGCCAGGGCTTCCGCGGCGCGCAGTACGCCTTCGTCAACATCGACGGCTTCAACTCGGGCGAGAAGACGGAGATGTTCTGGGCGATGCGGTCCTACGAGCTCGCGCTCGAGGAGGGCGTCAGGTTCTTCGTGTACGGGAACCTCGACTTTGTGTACAAGAAGAGCGGCTACGACCCCAAGTTCCGCACGGGGCACTATGACGGCAAGGGCCGCGTCGGGGAATGGATCCTGCAGCAGAACAAGGACACGCGGATTAGGGACAGGATGGGGGCGGCGCTCTTCACGACGGGGCCGTACATCGCCATGGCCATCGGCGCGCGCACGCCCATGTCGCCTGCTGTCGAGGACGGCGTCGTCACGTGGAGGGTGCCGCTGGGAGAGGGCGCGGTGTGCCATGTCGACCTCGACGACTGCGCGCACTATGTTCGCTGGCTCTTCGATCACCAGGAGCGGGCGAATGGATTGGACCTCGAAGTCGCCATCGACATGATCCCGTACGACGACTTGGCTAAAGCCTTTGAGAAGGTGTCCGGTCACCCGGCACGGTACATCGACACCTCCCTCGAGGACTACTGGGCCTCGGGACCGCTCGGGTACGGCAGGGACCGGCCGGCCGGGTACAACTCGAGCCTCGAGGACCCCGCGGCGATGAGCATCAGGGAGAACTTCACCGGGTTCTGGAACATGTGGAAATACTCGGGCGGCAATCGCGGGGTTGTGCAGCGGGACTTTAAGCTCCTGGACGAGATTCATCCGGAGCGGGTCAAGTCCGCAGAGGAGTTCTTCAGGCGTGAAGAGGCCAGGGGGCGTGAGCAGGGCCTGGGGAGTCTCTGGGAGCGGGTGAACAACCTTCGGCCCGTATTGAAGATTGCCGAAGACGGAGCCAAGGGGCGTCTGTGAGGGAGGTCTGATGTAAGCCTCGGGGTCTGTGATGACTGCGGATGAATGACGGTCATTTAGTATTCAATTGCTGGAAATAACGCCCGTAACAGTTCATAAGTGCACGGCCAGCCAGTGCTTCGTTCATGACATGGAACCCCCGCTGCGGTTCTGCCCGATGAGCCCGGCCATCTCCAGCAGCGCCCTGTCGGCCTCAATGTCCCCCGAGCCGAGATTGATCTTCCGCCTCGCCTCCGCCTCCCGCGCCTCCCAAGCCCACTGCTCCGCCTGGTGCCTCGCCTCCTCGTCGCCGCCGCAGCCCCAGACCTCGAGGCTGTCGATCTCGAAGCGGTCCTGGAAGTCGAACTTGCGGGTCGTGCTCGGGTGGAACGCACCGCCGCGGGCCGTGTAGTCGTGGTTGAAGACGCCGTACTCGAAGGACCCGTCGAGCAGGAGCGAGACGGAGCCGAGGGAGAGCATGGTCTCGCGGCGGTGGGCCTGGGACGGCCGGGGGTGGGGGCAGCCGGCGGACAGGAGGGGCCGGTTCGTCGGGGGCTTGGTGAAGGCGACGTAGTCCTTGTTGAACTGCGACGCGAGGAAGACGTCGTGCACGGGCTCGAGCTGGAACAGCACGGCGTCGGAATCGCCGAAGCACTCTTTGGACGTGTGTTTCCATGGCTGGCGGAGGTAGATGCCGTATGTCAGGCGGCTTCCCTTGCTGCCGGGCGGGAAGCGTTTCGGCGGGATCGATGCCGCGAAGGAAGCCTCTTGGCCGCCGTGGGGCTCGTCGTCGATCCGGGAGCCTCGGACGAGGAGGATCGTGGGGGCTCGCCAGTTGAAGACCTTGGTCTCGAAGCTTCCCATGGAGAAGCCTGCCTGGTTGCCCGAGTACAGCAGGCGGAGGCGCCGGAAGAGTTCGGAGCCGGGGATGAAGAAGGACAGCTGGGACAAGACGTTGAGGTCGAGGATGTCGCCCTTGCCCTGCATTAGTGGCACCACTGGGGGAGCCGGAATGGGTTTTGATGTGTCCTCCGTCTTGTGTTTCCCAAAGTCGAGGTTCTTGGAGAAGAGGAAGTGTTCGAACAGTGCGTTCAGCCCGGTGAAGAGGTGGGGGAAATTGACGGGGATGACGCGGTTGAAGTGGCCGTACTTGATGCCTGGCGCTTTTTCAGCGTTGACAAAGGCAGCCAGGATGTTGTCCGCCGTCGAGCGAAGTCGTTCCAGTTCCTCGCCCTGGACGCGGTCTGCGTGGGCGGAGAGGTGCTCCTGGGCGTCGAGGGGCGCGACGAGGATAAGCAGCATGATCAGTCTCTTGAAGTTGTCCGGTGGGATCATGGCGCCTTGCACAGTGGATCTGTTCCCTTGCTTGAATGCGTCGTCAATGTCGAGAAGCTCAAAGGCCGCGATCTCCAGGTCGTCGTCGTCATCTTCCTCGCCTTCATCGACCGCCTCGTCGACGGCGAAACCGGGGGCGTGGCTTCTCGATGGTGCGGGATCCTCTGGCTTCTCAGGCGCGTCCTCGCCGGCCACTGACGCCTTGCGATCGTGGACAGCCAGGCTCTTGAAGAGGAGCTTCGAACGGTCGGTGGCGCCTCGGGCGAGGACCCGCTTGTACCGCGCGGTCAGGATGGTGACGACCATGACCATCTGGTTCAACCCGAGGACGGCCGGGGCGTCGCTGAGGAACGGAAACGCACCGATGAACGAAATCATCTGGAAGAGGATGGGCGACACGTGGATGACATCGGGGATCTCTAGGAACCGAGCGATGGTGTCTTCTTTGAGGTAGCGGATCTCGCCCTGCTGGTCCGCCAGGCTGTTGAAGACATCCTTGAACGAGTAGATCTCAAGAGAGGTGAAGCTCTTCTTGGCAAAGCGCCTAGCCTGTCACGGGTCAGATGCCGCAGCTCTTCGATGCCGAGTGGTGCCTACCAGGTCGCTGGTCAATTCCTCACGGCTCAGGTGCCGTGGGTTCTCATCGGACATGGACTGGCCCATTTTGGCGTTGGACGTCGTGTCGACTGAGCTCAAGTAGCAAGGTCACCTGGAGCGAGAGCGATGGCCATGCTGGTGTTGATGCAAGTGATGATCTGATTGAGTGGTCTGAGGTGAAGTTGAAGCTGACGGAAGCCTGGATTGATACGGCAGAGCGTCATAGTGGGGCACCACTGGTGAGCTGAGCTCGGGCAGGGTCCTCGCCAGTAAATGCCCCTATAACCGTCCACTGTCTGCATCTGCAAATGCCCAGGTCTGTCAAATGTGGTTTGCGAGGGGCGGAAAAGTGCAGGCAGAGCCCCTCATCACGTGTAGCTTTTCCATGCTTGGGCAGAAGGAATGTCTCTCATTGTACACTGGTCAAAATACCTAAGCAGTGTTGTCTCTTCAAGCTTACAACATGTCGGACAGTCGTGTAAATCCCACGCAACGCCGCTTGTTTCTGCAGTCCATTGCCGAACATTTGACTGCCCATATCGTACAAATGGCCTCCACGGACTTGAGCCCCAGGACCCGCCAGCCTACTTCGTTTCCTCAGGCTTGGTCTGCACCACAGGCTTGGATGACTCCTCGAGCTTGATCGGCGCTGCCTTGATAAGCTCCTGCGTCTTTGCCTGCACCGCGACCTTGTGCGACTCCTCCGTCTTGGTCGGCTCTGCCGGCGCCTCACCCTGCTTCCCCCATCCTCCCAATGCCATCTTGCCAATCACACTCCCCTCCGTCGACTCCGTGGCGTCCGCCGCACCGGCCTTGGCCGCCCTCTTCTTGAGGATCTTCTCCTTCATGCGCTTGTCCTCCTCGTCTCGGGCCTCGAGCTCGCGGATCCACTTCTGGCGCTTCTCCTCGTTGTCCCTCTCCTCCTTGAGCTTCCGCAGCTCCTTGGTGGCCTCGCGGTCCTTGTTGAAGTACATGCTGCCCGCCACCATGGCGAGGACGGTGAAGCCTTGCGCCCCGACACGGTAGCGGAACATCTTGTTGGCCGTCTGGGCATCGCCGCGTCGGCTCGCCCGGTACGCCGCGGTGAAGGCGATCACGGTGAGGGCGGTGCCTGTCTGTCGTCAGTAGATCGTTGGGCGCAGATGGAGGTAGGCGTACCCAGCGGGATGAGGGGCTCCTCCTTGAGCTTTCGGAAGATCTTGGACAGGGCCTTTTCGTTGTAGAAGTCACTGCTCGTGTCAGACAAATCGACTAGGTTCTCGGCACGGCGCGGGCCTACTGGTTTTCGTCAAAGGACGAGGGCATCGGCCGCCCGGCAAAATCGTCCGTGTTCGTCGGCATTTTCGTAAGTCAATCGGGCAAGCCAATGGCAGGTTGTCGGTTGTTGGGTATCGCGACCTGGGATCACGCGGTGCAGCTCGTCAAGAAATATCGATGATGGCACGACCCATCCCAGGTCGAGCTATCAGATGCGCCCTACAGCACGGAGCATCGGCCAATCCCGTGCCGTCCACCCCTCCACTGCCGCCCCAAGACCCCCGAAGCCCAGCCCCTAGCGACGTTCCCGACATCGCCGGAAGGGCCTGCCAGGGTCCCTCATCAGCCAATGACATCCCCCAGATTGACCACTCACCGCCCTCTACAGTGACACACCGAGCGACAAAGCTCCGATTCTGCCCCGCCATGATCAAATTTCCAATGCCTGTGTTGAGCGTCGCCTTCTTCTCTGACTCAACTCCAGAACCAGCTTCAACCACAATGTCTGGACCGACAGACCCCCCCGTCGTGCCCGTCATGACCAATGGCACTACCAATGGCGTCAAGGACGAGGAGAGGCCTCAGACACCGAAGAACCTCGTCAATGGCATGTCCTTGACCGAGTACAGCGCCAACCCTTCGACGCCTGCAGAGGTCAAGCGCAACCGCATCAAGGCCATTGTGCCTGAGGAGTACCTCGCCCCGAATGGGTTCCCAGATGTGCGATCCTCCTGCCTTCCTTGAGAGACATCTGCTTACGTCCCCAGTACCTCCGACTCATCGCGAGCGCCACCTCCCGCGTCTACGAAGCCTGCAAGCTCACCCCCCTCCAACCCGCCGTCAACCTGAGCAACCGACTCGAGTGCAACGTCCTCCTCAAGCGCGAGGACCAGCAGCCCGTCTTCAGCTTCAAGCTGCGCGGCGCCTACAACAAGATGGCGCACCTCGACCCCGCCAAGAGCTGGAAGGGCGTCATCTGCTGCTCCGCCGGCAACCACGCGCAGGGCGTCGCCTTCTCCGCGCGGAAGCTCAAGATCCCCGCCACCATCATCATGCCCGAGGGCACGCCGAGCATCAAGCACACAAACGTCGCGCGTCTGGGCGGCCACGTCGTCCTGCACGGCCAGGATTTCGACGCCGCCAAGGAGGAGTGCGCCCGCCGCGAGGCGCAGGACGGCCTCATCAACATCCCGCCCTTTGACGACCCGTACGTCATCGCCGGACAGGGCACCATCGGCATGGAGCTGTTCAGCCAGACCAACATGCAAAAGGTCGAGGCCATCTTCTGCTGCGTCGGCGGCGGCGGCCTGATCGCGGGCATCGGAGCCTACGTCAAGAGGATGGCGCCCCACGTCAAGATCATCGGTGTCGAGACGTACGACGCCAACGCGCTCGTCCAGTCGCTGGAGAAGGGCGAGCGCGTCGTGCTGAAGGAGGTCGGCCTCTTCGCGGACGGCGCGGCCGTCAAGACCGTGGGCGAGGAGACGTTCCGCATCTGCCAGGAGGTCGTGGACGAGGTCATCCAGGTCACCACGGACGAGGTCTGCGCCGCCATCAAGGACATGTACGACGACACCCGGTCGGGCCTCGAGCCCGCCGGCGCCCTCTCCATCGCCGGCCTGAAGAAGTACGTGGCCGCCCACCCCTCGGACAACGCGAAGCGGTCCATGGTCGCCATCACGTCCGGCGCCAACATGAACTTTGACCGCCTGCGCTTCGTCGCCGAGCGCGCCACCCTCGGCGAGGGCAAGGAGGCGCTCCTGGCCGTGCAGATCCCCGAGAGGCCCGGCTCGTTCAAGGAGCTCATCGGCAAGGTGATGCCGCACTTTGTGACCGAGTTCTCGTACCGCTACGCCACGGACGAGGTCGCCAACGTGCTCATCGGTCTTTCGCTCACGGCGCCCGCGGCGCAGCGCCAGCAGGAGCTCCGGACGCTCATCGAGCGCCTCGAGGCGAGCAACATGCACGTCACGGACCTCTCGGGCGACGAGCTCGCCAAGAGCCACATCCGGTATCTGGTGGGCGGGCGCTCGGGTGTGCCGAACGAGCGCATCTACATGTTCAACTTCCCTGAGAGGCCTGGTGCTCTCGAGCGCTTCCTCACGACCCTGCGGCCCAAGTTCAACATCAGCCTGTTCCAGTACCGCAACTACGGCGGTGATGTAGGCAAGATCCTCGCGGGTATTTTGTGTCCGGACGAGGAGCTGCCCGAGCTGGAGAGGTTCCTGAACGAGATTGGGTATCCGTTTGAGGATTGCTCGGAGTCGCCTGTTTTCAAGACGTTCCTGCGGAGTTAGATGTGTCCCAGTGGAGCGGCTGTAATCAAGCGCAGCGAGGGAGCAGCCTCGAGAGCTGGCTATGTTCGACATTTGTTTCTCATGTATGGCGTTGGGGCATGGGCTTCATCAGGCTTCATAGACTGGGGTATCTTCCGGGTTTGGTCTTGTAAATCGCAGACATTGTTGCCAGCTAGGGAATAGATTTGATAGATTGAGCATATAAGTTGCGATACAGTTTGATGCTGAGTGTCGTGATTGTGATCCTGGCGTCCACGGGCAGAGAGGTATGCATCTATCCGGGTGCACGATCCGGACGCACGGACCAGCCCCACCCTAAAGTCGTCCGACCTGACTTTCCGACGCCTTCACATAAACCGTGGAAAACAGCGACGACACCAGACAGCCGACACACGCACAATGGCGACGCAAACCCTGATGCGCTCCTTCGGAGCTCTCTCCCTCACGGCCGCCCGCGCCATCACCGCCAAGCCCGCCGTCCAGACCGCCCAGTTCCGATGCCTCTCGACCATGCTCTCCCGGCCGCGGACGGCCCTGGCACCATCGGTGCAGGCCATCACACAACAGACGAGGGGCATGAAGGTGCACAGTTCCGTGAAGAAGCGCTGCGAGCACTGCAAGGTGGGTTGGCGAAAGCACCCCAGCACCATGGTTCCTGGGCAAAGCGAGACCATCAGCTGACAGACCCAGATCGTCCGCAGGAAAGCCGGCAAGCGACACAACGGCTACCTCTACGTGATCTGCAAGTCAAACCCGCGACACAAGCAGCGCCAGGGCTAAGCACATGGCGATTCGATATACCCCGGACGGAAGGGCGATCTGTATACACTGTACGAGAAGGAACCCGGAGGCATAGAGCATGGCAGGGCTAGATTCAGGCGTTGAATCACTGGATGGGGAGAGCGACCGCATCATTCACTGCACGAGGAGAGCGACCGCATCGTGGATGTCTGTTACTTTCGCCGCGGGGCTGTATTACTATATCAAGAGGACAACAACATGCACTATAAACCGTCGACGTACCGCTGCATGCCGTCCCATTCCACCTTGCCCGTAGAGAGGAGGTAGCGGATGTGGCCCTGTGAGTGTTAGCTGTTGGACATGTGATGCGTGCGGCTGGACTTGCAATGTCGGTCACGTTGCGATGGCGCTCGAACTCGGCGCGCGCGTACTGCCGGGTCTCTGACTTTGTGGACGGGTCTGAGATGCGGGATGTGCCGCGGAGGATGGTCCGGTATAGTGCCAGGGCCTTGCCTCTTTGAATGAACTGCGAGGGTCAGTACTGGCTGGCTTGCGGCAGCGGCTCACTCACATGGTCGAGGCTCAGGGTCTTCGCGCGCAGGCGACTCTTGGGCGCGGTGGAATAGCGGCGCGCCGCGAGCCACAGTCGGCCTACTGTCATTCTCATGGGAATCGCAGGTAGAAATACATTGGCGACGGGTGTCAGGGCCTCATGGATGCGCTTTTCGACGCTCAATTGGCCAGAATCGCCTGGTGAGCTGCTAACTTTCTTGATGACGCCTGGGTGATCTTCGGGGATCGGGACAAGGCTTGTGTTGTCTAAACGCATAACCGCCCTTGATGCAAGAGCCACGCTTATGCGACGGTGATCGTGCCTTCTCATGCTCTGGCAGTGACTGCCTCATGTTGATCCCTACATAACCTTCCTTCAACGACATCTCATGGCGGGCGAATGCTGTAGGCTGATCCTTGATTTTGTCGTATCTCATTTGAGTATTCGAAAAACCGCCAGTCAGTACAGCAAAGCGCAAAGGTAATACCGTTGCAAGATCTGGGTTCATGTCCAACATATGACTGTTTCCATCGAGGCGTGAAGCAGCGCAGTACACCACGTCCAGCACGCCTTGCTACCCGGTCTGCGTTTGCCAATTGAGTCAGATAGGGTCTTGATCTACGCCTCGCCAACCGGAACGCATCCCTCACCATGAAGCGAGACGATGGCGCGCTGGACATCACCTCTCGGGTCAAAAGGAGGCGGCGTGCACCCTCGGATCCTCTCGACGCCGTCAATGCCAAATCGGATGCGGACTTCATCCATGATCACTTCAAACCTGGGTATGCCTCTCCTCCGAAGGCTCGACTCAGACGTTGACGTGGTGTTGTTAGTACAGGCTGGGACTCGTGGAAACACCCCAAAACGCAGGCATCATACACCATCTCCCTTAAGCAGGCAGAATCTCTGTCGGCAGAGGAGTTCGACGCATGCTTTGACCTCATAGAACGAACAAGCGGCGACGACTACCGCGCCTCGGCAGCAGGGTGGCGTCCTCTGGATAAAAGGACTGAGATGAAGTCGAGAGAACTTCGCTACGTACTTGTCAAGAATGCCGAGGGTTCCCTGCGAGGTTTCACAAGTCTAATGCCCACGTGGGAAGACGGCAAGCCCGTGGTCTACTGCTACGAGATCCACCTCGAGGACGAACTGCACGGGTGAGTCTGCCGCAAACGGCACGCCCTATGAAGCTCGGCACCGTCTGAGGCTAACAGCCATGTCTAGCACAGGGCTAGCCGCGCAGCTCATGGACGTACTCGTGTCAGTCGCGGAGAACACGCCGCCGATCGAAAAGGTCATGCTCACATGCTACCTGAGCAACAAGCGGGCGCGCGCGTTCTACGCCAAACTCGGCTTCACCAGGGACCCTAGCTCCCCTAAAGAGAAGAGGCTGAGGAACCGGTCGGTCTACGTGCCTGACTTTGAATTCTTGAGCCGTCCGGTGCGGCGCGGCTCCCCCAAGGTCGGGTCGCCGAATGGGAATGGCGATACCAGCGGTGATCGCCGCATCGGGGATTAAGCTAGGGTTCAGCTCTGGGAGCAACATTCCTAAAAATACGCCTAACAACCCTTCGCAGGCTAGACAACCGACCATAATCTGACAACAAAGTCATTCCGAAAATGGCTACCTTCGCGCGATCGTCCATGGCGCATGGCCTTGCGTCGCCTCCGCCCAAGCTCAGCTGTTTTCGAATGTTCGATGCGCAAAGGCCAGCATGCCATAAAGCTGGCCGTCCCTCTTGATCGGCCCTTCGCCGTCGTCAGCTCGCTTGAACACCAAATCAACACAATGGGCAACGAACAGCACCCCCAGCCTCCGATGCAGCAACAGTACGGCACCGAACCGATGCCGGCGTATCATGAGCCAGGCGCATTCAACCCCGAGCCAGGCGCTCCGCAGCCGTACAATGCGCCGCAGCAGCAATACCGTGAGGGCGACAACGTGCACAACCAAGAATGGCAGCAGAACCTGTGCAACTGCTCGCCATGCGAGAACTGCTGCCTCGGCACCTTCCTGCCCTGCATGCGTAGGTGTCTTCCTCGCCAACTTCAAAGCACCGCTGACCCCCGCAGTCCTCGGCAAAACGTCCGAGAGGATGCGCGACCCCTCGATGAGGGCCTACAGTCTGTTTAATACCGACTGCCTGCTCATGTGCGGCATCATGCACTTCACCTGCTGCGGCTGGATCTACGTCATGATCAAGCGCAAGGAGATCCGCGAGCGCTTCGGCATCAGGGGCGGCGGCTGCGGCGACTGCTGCACGACGTACTGGTGCCCGTGCTGCTCGCTCATCCAGCAGGACGCCGAGGTCAAGACGAGGCTCGAAGCGGGGCCCAACGTCCAGGGCTACCAGCCGAACAAGGAGGGAATGACGATGCAGCCCCAGAGGCACACTTTCTGAGGCGTGTCACTACAATGGCTTTGTCACCTGGGTAGGCTGTGGCTATTGTTCAACGTGATGGGCTATTCAGCGGACACTCCGTGTCAGTTCTATTGTTACGGTGAACTGTGAATGGGGGGCCATTTCACCAGCATTGTGCACGATATTGAGCCTCTTCACAGGTTTGGTTTGATTCCATTGGGTTGCGCTCGCGGCGTGTATATATTTGCAGGATTCGATTGCCTCCTCGCTCTGCCACTTCGACAACGGGAAGAGTTTCGCGAAAGAAGAGCTTCGCGACAACACTACTTCTTTGGCGCTTTCGGTCGCCTAATAATTTCAATTGTTCTCATTTTGCTGCTAGACAGCCGCTTCGTCTCGAGGAACTTACAGCGATGGCGCCCCTCGTTCCGCCGCCGGAAGACGAGTATCATGACTACCCGCCGCCGGTGAACACCTGGTCCGAGGGCGAACTCCAGGACGTTCCAGCGCCCAGCGACTTGTGGCCAGGCGAGTTTCACGACTCTCCAGCATCGAGCGAGTCGTTGCCGGGCGACAACTTCGTGACTACCGTTACGCTTCCTCACATCAATCTCCCCCAGCCGACACCCGCTACTGAGTATCTCACCACGCTCATGACGGTGACCGTCACCAACACAGTCGATTCCGACGAGTCACTCTCCACGACAAGCCCGATCTCCATCATCAAGACCAGCGCAGGGACGTCAGAGACCACCACTACTCATTCGCCCATACCGTCGCTGCAAGCTACGGCAATCGCGGCGGAAGGCAACACGGGAGCCGCGCCGTCGAGCATCGCCGCCATGGTCGGCGGAATTTTGGGCGGCGTGACGCTGGCCGTGCTCGGTGGCATGGGTCTGGCGCTGATGATTGCAAGAGCGAGGAGGCCGCAAGTAACGTTCGAGGCGCAGTCAGGGAAAGAAGCGTCATCGACGACGAGTAGCAATTGAGCTGGAAGGCGTGGGTGAGAGAGAGCATTCGGGGCCTTGAGGCTTCGTGAGCCGGGATCATCGCTGGCGCCTACCGGATTCACACCGAGACCAAGACAACCCATATTTCCTTCTTCCTGCCACTTAATAAGACACTCCTTCCATTTCATTTGGGGGCTTGCCATGGCCTCCCTCGAAGGCAAGAAATGATGACCAGGGAGAAGAAGTGAATGCAGTGGCCCGACGTGGCAAATAACCGTGATGCCTCATGATTGTGATCTGTCTTCCCTCGTGCACGCTCTGATCTTCCACGCTGAAAATGATCTGGATCAGTGCCATTGTCCTTGCGGCCCTCGTAGGGCTCGCTCAGGCACAGAGCCTGGGCCCTTCACGGGATAACCACCCGAAGCTGACGATCCAGAAATGCACCCTGCGTGGCGGATGCGTCCCCCATCACGTCGCCGTCGTCGCCGACTCTCTCGCTCACCCAATCTACCAGCGCGACCACCCAGACTTTAACTGCGGCGACTGGGGCGAAGCAGCCAATGCCACCGCCTGTCCTGACCGCGAGACGTGCCACGACAATTGCGTGATAGACGGCATCACCGACTACGGCGACCGCGGCATCTTCACATCCGGCGACGCCCTCACGCTCAAGCAGCTACGCCCCGACGGCACGGTCGTGACGCCCCGGGTGTACCTCCTTGCAGAGGGCGAGGAGACGTATGAGATGCTGAAGCTCGTCGACCAGGAGTTCGCCTTTGACGTCGACGTCTCCAGGCTCCCGTGCGGCATGAACGGCGCGGTCTACCTCTCGGAAATGGCCGAGGACGGCGGCAGGAGCAGGCTCAACCCCGGTGGTGCCGCCTACGGCACGGGCTACTGCGACGCCCAGTGCTTCACGACCCCTTTTATGAATGGCGTCGGCAACATCGAGGGGAGGGGGTCCTGCTGCAACGAGCTTGATATCTGGGAGGCCAACAGCAGGGCAAACGGGATGGCGGCTCACCCGTGTAGCGAGGAGGGATTGTACGAGTGCGAGGGGGGCGAGTGCGACTTCGAGGGCGTCTGCGACAAATGGGGGTGTTCCTTCAAGCCGACCAAGGCGGGCATGTCGATGGATTTCGGCCGGGGTCCAGGATTCAAGATCGACACGACGCGTCCATTCACCGTCGTAACTGACTTTACAACTGACTCCGATGGCACCTTTCAAAGCATGGGAAGGCGATACAGCCAAGATGGCCGGCAGGTTCCGGGATCTCGCATCAAGGTGGACGGCCTGGGTGCTGTCGACGAGATCAATCAGGAATACTGCGACGCGTTGCCCGACCGGGCACGCAGGTTCAGCGAGACGGGCGGCATGAAGGCCATGGGCGAGGCCATGTCTCGGGGGATGGTGCTGGCGATGAGCATCTGGTGGGATCACGGCGAGAACATGACCTGGCTCGACTCACCGCCGTGCCGGGAGGGGGAGGGCGCGCCGTCGAACATTGTCAAGGTGGAGCCGGACCCTACCATGGTGATCAGCAACATCCGATGGGGAGATGTTGGCTCTACGTTGACAGACAAGGGGTACAGGTTTGAGCAGCAGCGGGAGTGAATGGGCGATGGGCTGTGGCCGGTTCGGGTTCGTACATATTACTTCTTGAAGAAACTGCCTGCATTCCTGCATTGAATAGCAAGATCATCAGGAGACAACAGCCAGGCTCCCCGCTTGGAAACCGATGGCAGAATGGTGAAGCCAAAGTCCCGCAGCGCCTCGAAATCCGTGCCCGCTTGATGTCCCCACAAAAACCACCGGCCACGTACCTGATTGGCCAGCACAGCCGGCATCGGCATTATCTGATCATCTGATAAGATCATCTCGCGCCACGATTTTCTCATCCATCGCACCTTCTTCACACACACGACAGCATCATCACGACCCCGCGACCGATCGCGCCCATCCCACAATCAAATGCCGTGGCCATGAGACTCGCCCCCATCTCGTCGGTGCCAATCCTGCTGCTGACGGCATGGCTGCCCACCGTGCTGGCGGGCATCTCGGGCGAGCTGACCTATGGCTCGTGCCAGCTCGCCTTCGCCTACATCACATTCGATGACCAGGTGCCCGTCCCGCTGAAGAACCCGAACAAGCTGCGGGACAAGTGCCAGAACCTGCTGCAGATCGAGTCGCTCTACCTGTGCCTGAAGATCCACGGCCAGGGCACCGATGCCTGGCATGAGCCGCTCGAGGCGGACAACGCGACGTGCCGGGAGTACCTGGACAGCCCGCTGCCGCCGCTCAGCATCGTCGACCGCTACTCGGACGAGGCCATTGACGCGTTGAAGCACTTTACCATCGAGGACAAGGATGCACATGCTGTTTTCCGCGAGGTTGTGCTCCCTACGGAGAAGCTGTACCATGATGCCTTCGCGACCCTCGTGAGTCAACCGCGCACCTCACCTGAAGCCTGACTCACCGTCCTAGGATGCTACAGACTACGTCTACTACCACCACTATGCTTATGGGTAAGATCAACAAGGAATTCATCGCGTCCCTTCGCTAACCCCCCCAGCGTCGCCGTCATCATCTTCTGGATCGGCATCGTCTCCATCGGCATACTGAGCCGCTTCCTCTGGGCCATCGCCAGCTCGCAGCGCTACAGCCCGTACGCGTCAAAACCCCTCGGCGTCTTCGACACCTGCGCCCTCTGGCTCAAGCGCTACATCACCGTCCCCGCCACCTTCGGCTACCGCTGCTCGCAGAACCTGGGCTGGTGCACGATCCCCCCGCGCCTGCAGAGCCTGACGCTGCTGGCATTCCTCCTCCTGAACACCTTCTTCTGCATCCACGGGTACCGGTTCATCGAGGACAACCTGTAGTGAGTGCGCCGCCTGGGCGTGGTGTTCGCGTCTGACCTGTCGCAGCTTCCCGACCATCGAGAGACAGGCGTGGCGGTACCTGTCTGACCGGACGGGCGTCATCGCCTTTGCCAACTTTCCCGTCATCTGGCTCTTTGGCATGCGCAACAACGTGCTTACGTGGGTCACGGGGTGGGATTTCGGCATGTACAACAACTTCCACCGATGGGTTGCCCGCATTGCGACGCTGCAGGCCGTGATCCATTCCGTCGGGTACACGGTGCTCATCTTGATTGGTATGTTGTCCGCTTCGTGGGATTACAGCCGCTGACGTCGGACAGAGGGCGGCTGGGAGTACTACTGGAGTTGGTGGGAGCGAGCGTGGTGGTGCGGCGGTATAGCGGTGAGTCCAACCCCATCTGTTCCCGAATCATCCTAACCGCCCAGGCCACCGTCTTCATGTGCCTCATCCTCCCCTTCTCCGTGTACTGGATGCGAAGGAAACGGTACGAGCTGTTCCTTGTATCGCACATCGCCCTGTCGGTCCTCCTCCTGATCGCCATGCTCTTGTGAGTCCCCCGCCCCGTCATCAAGCACGTGCCTAACCGGCCAGCCACGTCTGGATCTTCAAGAAACGCTGGGACCTGCTCGCCTGGATTCCCTTCGGCTTCTGGGCCCTCGACAGAGTCCTCCGCATGTCGCGCACGCTCGCCTTCAACGTCCGATTCTGGGACACCTGGGCGACGGCCACGTACGACGCCAGCAGCAACATGGTCAGACTCTCGGTACCCCAGGCCAGCAGCTGGTACGACCCGGCCCCCGGCACCTTCTACTACGTCCACGTCCTCAGCGACCCCAGGTTCTGGGAGAGCCACCCATTCACCATGGCGTACTCGACGGGCCACCGCCGGCGCGCCTCCAAGGACTCCACCGAGGACACGCCGCTCATGCAGCAGGAGGACGACATCAGCCTCGCCAACCACCCGGAAGAAACGCCGTCGATGATGTTCCTCATCCGACCGTACGACGACTTCACGTCAAGGTTGAAGAGTGCCGCGACCGCGCCGTGGCCGTCGCCCGCGTCGCTGCGCGTTCTTGTCGAGGGTCCCTACGGGCATACGCAGCCGTTTGACGATTTCGAGAATGTCCTCTTCGTCGTCGGCGGGAGCGGCATCGCCGTGCCGCTGGCCTACATGCACACTCTTATTGCCTCGTCACGGACTCGTTCGGTCCGCGTCGTCTGGGCCGCGCGGGAGGTCGGCCTGGCGGCGGACGTGGTGGCGCAGGACGTCGGCGCGCTGCTCGACAGCAGGAAGCTCGCGCTCAGGGTGTGCATCACGCACCGCGAGGGGCCGGGGCTGACGGGGCTGCCGGAGGGAGTTGACGCGCGGTTCGGCAGGCCCGACGTGGCGGACGAGGTGGCGGATGCCGTTGCCGCCGCGGGAGGGGGGAGCCTCGCTGTGGTGGCGTGCGGGCCCGCGAGGATGGCGGATGATGCACGGCGGGCGGTCGTCGAGCACCTGGGCAAGGGCAGCTCGAGGGTGGAATACTTCGAGGAGAGCTTCAAGTGGTAGGCATAGCGGCATGAGATACGATAGACTGCATTTACGGAGTTTGCATTCAGGTTATAGAGGTTTACAGGAACACCATCTATCCGGTTTCCGTCGAATACGACAGGTCGTTGACCCTACGCATCGGATGACCTCTCAGCCAGCTGGCGCTTGTGCTCCCCCTTGTCAGCCATGTCCTGCAGCGTCCTCTCGGCAACCTTGAAGGCCTCGACGCCGGCCGGCACGCCGCAGTACACGGTGGCCTGCAGCACCGCCTCGCGGATCTCCTCCTCGGTGAGGCCGTTGTTGATGGCGCCGCGGACGTGGACGCCGAGCTCCGGCCAGCTCTTGAGCGCGATGAGCATGCCGATGTCTGTGGGTGTTAGCTAAAGACATGGATGTGTGGTCAGGCAGACGTACTGAGCAGGCTGCGCTGCTTTCTCGTCAGGCCCGGGCGTGACCAGGCGGCGCCCCAGCACCATCTGGGGATTGTCAGTGAGGAGCTTGGGAGGTGCGGCGGTGCACTCACTCGGTCACGAGCTCTTGTCCCGGGTAGGCGAACTGGCTCGAACCGTTCTCGAGGGCCTTGTTGACGTAGGCGTCGCCGACGACCTCCCTGCGGTTCTTGAGGCCGGCCTCGAAGAGCTGCTTGTTTCCAGAAGACATGATGAGGCTTGATCGGGGGTGGTGAGCGTTGTGTTGGGTGAGGGGTTGCACCTGGCAATGACGCCCCCAGCATCACTTTCTTTATATCATACACAGTCTCTCGGATCCGTCCGACTGCTGCGCTCGCTGATCGAGAGCATGGGAACTCCGGCCCGGGCGTTGGAGGCGAATCGGCCTCGAGGGAGCATCGCCGAACGATGGAGTTTTTACTCCAACCTAGCACACCGAGGTGCCGGTTATGGTGCCTTACCCAATGTTGCCACTGATGGTCTACCACACGTCAATGATGGGCTTTGGGGTTGGTGAACGTCCAATCAGCAGCCATTGGTGCCTTGGGGCAGTTTGAGAATGCCGACTCCATCTCACCCCTCTGTGAGCTGATGCGTCGGTGAGCTCAAGCTTCGGTGAAGCGCGACAACCCAGATCCTCCCGTGCACACCGCGGTACATGTCAAGGGCTCTAGCATTGCTTGAATGGCAACATAAAAGCACGTCCAAGAAGACGAACACGACTCAGTATAATTCAGACTAGATGATCTTGATATCAGACTGCCGTGTCCCTGCTCTCCGTCCCTCTCAAGGCGTCAACAGCACCTTGTGCACCTTGCGGCTCTCAAACAGCTTGTACGCGTCCGCCGCCTCCTCCAGCTTCATGCGCGTGTCGCACAGGAAAGAGACCTTGTCCTGGACCTTGTTGAGGCATGCGAGCGCCTCCTCGAAGATACCGCCCACCGGGCAGCGACCCCACGCGATGGTGACGTTCTTGGCATACAGCGTTGGCCCGTCAAAGTGCAAGCCCCCCGTCTGCACGCCAACACTACTGATGTGGCCAAAGGGCCGCACGAGATCGATGCAGAGGTGCATGGCGTCGGGCATGCCGACGATCTCAAGCACGACATCAGCGCCCCGGCCGCCGGTGGCCTCCTTCACCTTGGCGGCCGTGTCGTCGCCGAGGAGGATCGTCGACGTGGCGCCTATCCGCTCTGCCTCGGCCAGGCGCTCCGGGACGCGGTCGATGGCGATGACGGTGTCGCACCAGGTCAGGGCGGCGGCGATGGCGCAGATGCCCACGGGGCCGCAGCCGACGACGGCCGTGACGGTGGTCTTGGCCTCGGCGGCGGGGAGGTTCTTGAGGAAGCGCGAGGCGCAGAAGTAGCCCGTGGGGAAGATGTCGCCCATCAGGACGAGCAGGCCCTCGGGGATGGTGGATGGTCGTCGGAAGAGCGTCGATGCGGCTTGGGGCACGCGAACGTACTCGGCCTGACCGCCGTCGATGCTCCTGGTGCCTGCGCTGTTTCCTAAGCAGTGTCAGATGGGGTTTTGCCGACTGGTGTTCTCAGGGAGCATCATGACGAACCGAACAAGTAACCCTCAGCACAACGGCTGGTCTGGCCCCTTTGGCAGAAGAAACACGTGCCGCATTGCGTCGAGAAGCTGGCCTACAAGCTGTCAGTAAGGGTTACGATAATAAGAGACCGAGACTCACAACAACGGCATCACCAACATTGAAGCCGCGGACATCGCTGCCCAGCTGATGGATGGTGCCCGTGAACTCGTGCCCCGGGACGAATCCCGTCGGGATCTTCTGATGGCCGCGGTACCAGTGCAGGTCGCTGCCGCACAACGCCGCGACGTTGACCTTGACAATGGCGTCGCCGGGTTCCTTGATCTGCGGCACGGGTCTGCGGGCGACTGACACCTGGCCGACGCCGTCGAACACGACGGCGCGCATCGTCTCACTGGAGGCTTGCGACATGGTAGCTGTGGCTGAAAATGGTGGAAAGATGATGAAACCAAGGTGAAGTTGAAAAGGGAGAAGTCCTAGATGGCGCCGGCAGTGACGTTAAAGTTCACTTGAGCGCTTTGCCTGCCCGGGGCGCTGAAAGATCTCGACACGGGCCCGAGGCCCGGTGAGCGCCCCGAACACATGCCGCCACAGCGGACACGACCAGCGCGTCACAGGGCACCTCGGCGCGCTGCCGAAAACACCCCGCCATCGACCTTTGTCGGCGCAGGCGCCGGGGCCCACTGCGGGGTGAGGGGTAGCAACTGATTGGGGAATGTGGGGCATCGGGGTCGATATCATTCTTTCCCCTTTCTCCTCCAAACCCTCACTCCGTCATGACCCGACACTTGCCACAGGCATCAACCCCACGATGCGGCTCTTTGCCGTGAGGAGATGGTCATAATGGATGTCATACCCTATCGTCCATCGCCTGGTGGTGCAGCCACATGATCACGTCTTCCCACCAGTCGAACAGCATCCCAACATGACAGTCCCCTCGACCACCCCCTCCTATGGCTTCATCGGCCTCGGCGTCATGGGCTACGGCATGGCCAAGAATCTCCGCGCCAAGCTCCCCGCCGAGGCACACGTCCATGTCTGCGAGATCAACACCGAGAGGCGCGATCAGTGGATAGCAGAGAACCCGGGCAACGTCCATGTTGCATCCACACCCGCCGAGATCGCAGAGCGATGTGTAAGAACATCATGCTCGACCTCTACCGGTAGCTAACAAGTGCAGGACATCATCATAACCATGCTGCCCCGCGGCGAGCACGTCCGCGGCGTCTTCACGAACCCCAAGACCGGCCTCCTCTCCGTGCCGCGCGGCCGCCGGAAGCTCTTCATCGACTGCTCCACCATCGACGTCGAGACGTCCCGCGACATGGACCGCATCGTGACCGAGTCCGGCGCCGGCGACTTTGCAGACGCGCCCGTCTCCGGCGGCGTCGGCGGCGCCAACGCCGGCACCCTGACCATCATGGTCGGCGCCACCAAGCCCGTCTTCGACCAGATCAGGCCCGTCGTCTCCCTCTTCGGCAAGCCCGAGGCCATCTACCACTGCGGCGACGTCGGCGCGGGCCTCGGCACCAAGCAGATCAACAACTACATGTCGGCCATCAACATGATCGGCGTGTGCGAGGGCATGAACATGGGCAGGCTCCTGGGGCTTGATGCGAAGGTTCTCGCCGACGTCATCAACTCGTCCACCGGCATGTCGAGGAACAGCCGCGAGCAGAACCCCGTCAAGGGTGTTTCGCCCACGGCGTCGGCGGCGACGGACTTCAAGGGGGGGTTCTCGACGGAGCTGTGTTTTGGGGTGGTGGATATGTGCGTGCAGTTGGGGAAGCAGGTCAACGCGAAGAGTGTCCTGGGCGATGCCGTGCATTCGTTCTACAAGGAGGCTACGGAGAGCGAGGTCTGCAAGGGGAAGGACTACAGGAGTATCTGGAAGCTTTTTGAGGAGGGGAAGTAAGCGGTCAGGTTGCGTGGTTAGAGAAGATTGCTTGTAGAAACAACACATTACCACTGCTTGCTTGAACACTTCCATTAAGCTGATTTCGATGAGCTACTTGTCTGATAGCGACCGTATATCGGCATTTGGCATTGTTTTTTTGAATAACAAAGACTGATTCCATGTAAGACACCTTTGTTTGCATGCTCCGGCGTTCGAGCTGCGGCTTTCGAGAATGAGCATCATCCATGCAGGGTGTCTTGGCGCCTGCGACTCAGCTCTACAAAGCGATCAAGTGACATAATTATGGCTGCGATGTTCCATCATAGAACTGGCACAGATTTCATTTAGGTCGTCTCTTTCAAGGACTTGCGATGTTCTTTGACCGGGGCGATGGAAACGAGGCTCTGCTTTCTCTGGAATGACCAGAGCTACTTTGATCATACATGCTATCCTCCTCTAACCTCTGGAACAACCCTGTTTCCCCCCTTAGCACACACCACTCTTCCAGCCCTCTCCTTGGCACACCACCCCCATCAAGCCTCCCTGTGCTCGGTGGAGCCCACGTACTGCGACGAGGTGAGATTCCCCTTGTCCTCCACCGTCGCCCCCTGCGTCACATCCTCACTAGACGGACCGGCCCCCTTGGCATCAATCCCAGCCGTCGCGTCCCTGTCGCCGAAGAGGACATCAATCTCCTCGAGCGTGCGGCCCGCCGTCTCGGGCAGGAACTTGTGCAGAACGACAACGCCGACCCACGGCACGAGGATGAAGAGCAGGTAGAACTTCCACCCGACGGCCGCAAATGCAGTAGGGGCCGTCTGCGTGTACAGCAGCGTCATGATGAAGAGCCCCGAAACGCTGAACCCGACGCCCTGAGCGCGGATCGACGTCGGGAAGATCTCGGCGCAGTAGACGTACGACGACGCGTCGAGGCTGCCGCCGTAGAACGTGACGAACAGGTACAGGAAGAACACGCCGAACGCGTTGCCGAGCTTGTTGGAGCTCCCCGCGAACTCGGCCACCATGGCGGCGAAGCCGGACAGGGACAGAGAGCACCCGATCAGACCCACGAGCATGATGCGGATGCGGCCCCAGCGGTCGAGCATCATGGCGTTGACCCAGTTCATGAAGGCGGCCCAGCTGTTGTAGCAGGCGTAGAGAAGGAGGGGGGTCGAGTTGAAGAGGCCGAGGTTGTTGTACAGGAGGATCTGGTAGTTGTTCACGACCAGGACACCGGTGGACTGGGCGATGCATCTGGGGGAGTCAGTTGAGGGACATGGTGGTCGAGATGTGGGACTCACTGGACGAAGAAGCCGTAGAGCATTCTCCTGCGGAAGCTCTTCTTGCTAAAGGCGACCTTCCACCCAACAGGCCCGGTCTCTTCCTTTTCGAGTCGGAGCTGAGCGACGATCTGCTGGAGCTCGTGCTGTGCCAGTGCGTCCTCTGTGTCTTCTGGGGTGTGGTGCAGCTTGCGGAGCACGTCAAAGGCATCGTTGGCTCGGTCCTTGGCGCACAGCCATCGAGGGCTCTCGGGCATCCACGGGGAACCGATGAGGAGCATCAAGGGGGCAATGATCTGGAAGGCGAGGCAGAGACGCCACTGCACAGCCGGGTTTTTGATGAAGAAGCAGCCGTAGCCAGCCCATCCAGCGAGACCCTGAGAAGGTCAGCGTGTTTCAAGTGGCGGAGCGCACAACTTACGTAGCCCGTCACAACAAGGAAACCATGCGTTCCCACCATGCGGCCTCTGACCTTGGCAGGGGAGATCTCCGACTGGTAGATGGGCACCGCAACGTCCATCATGCCAATGCCCAGGCCGTTGAGGAAGCGTCCGACCAGCAGCATGGCAATGTGAGGCGCCCCGACCTGCAGCGCCGCCGAGATCACACAAGTCACGGCGCTGACCTGGATGGCGCGGCGTCGGCCCGTCATGTTGAGAAGCTGTGGCACGACCCAGCAGCCGATGAAGCCACCGCCAGCGAAGAGTCCATTGATGGCTCCGATGAGCCTGTTTGTTCTCTCTGCCTCTGGGCCCGTCAGGCTGAAGTTGAAGTAGCCGAGAAAGGAGTCGAGCCCCAGGATCGAGCCGACAATGGCCGAGTTGAAGCCATAGGTGAAGGAGCCGAGGGCAACGAAGAAGACGATGAGGAAGTTGTAGCGGTTGTGTGTCGCCATTGTGCTGGGTTAGTGTATGTGAGTAGTCGTGATGATTGTGAGACCTTCGAATTGAACCACTGTGTCGGGACGATCAGTGATTATAACATCGTTGATGCCATCGTAGCTCAGGCACTGCGTTGTCGTGTCTCTGAGCGAGTGGCCCCTTCGTGTGTGGGAAAGTTACCCCATGGGGTAGTTACCCCTGCCACCACAGTCTGGGGTACGCCTTGGGGGTGACTGAGTGAGCGGTCCCAGCGCGACGGGTCTGGCTGGGCCTTGGCCTTTGCCTGACTCGTATAGCTCGAAGAGCTGAACCAAATGGAAGCGTTAGTCGCCGTGGGCCGTGTTTCGATTTCGTCCCCATTCGGTTGAGTTGAACCTGAGTCGCCGCTCTGGTGGTGCCTTGGAGGAAAAATTCATGGACCCAGTGAAGAGTTTCCCCCCTCGAGAGGGTCTCACGCAGTACAGATTCTTTGGTTGTGGGGGTGTTCTAGACCGGTCCTCTTGTCTGAGAAACACGAGCTGCAACCTCACAGGATGTTCCGAGGAGGCCAGAAGCGATCACTTGGAGGAGTGTGAATCACGGGATTGTGTCGCGAAGGCTGCTTGACATGATGTTTGGGTGTACAGTTTACAGTTGGGTATTCATGCAACTCCACTCCTTCGACCGAGTCCCGTCCTAATTCATAGAACTCACTTTGACCATGTCGAAGATCACTGCTCTGTGCTCTCGGCCTCCTTCTTGACCCTCTTCTTGGCTCTCTCCTCGGTCCACTCGGCCTTTTTCTTGGCCCTCTGCTCGGCCCTCATCTGACTCATTCGCTCCATTTGGACGTGAGCAGCCACCGCCTCCCTCGCAAGGGTTTCAGCATCCGTGCTGGCCTTCTTGAATAGGATAAGGCGAGCTTGGCTGGCATCGAACTCCCGATGCGTATTCTCCAACTTAACCTCGCAACATTCGTGATTGTATGCAGGCTCGTTCAGAGGTGACAGATTATGTGGTCTGTCTGGAATTGGAAGTAGAATGGGGTCTTTAATCAAGTGTCTGACCAAGAGCTCCGCCGGCCCTGTGACCATGTGACAATGACGCGTGGCATGGTCATAAAATTGGCACACAGTGCACTTTATGTCGGGATGCTGGGCGTTGGAAAGCCCGTGGTTGTCGGCAGAGGTTGATTCCGTTTGTCCGGAAACATTCGCGTTCATGGCGTCCGAAGCTCGCTGACCGCTTGACTGCGACTCATCCAGCGCAACTCTGCCTTCGTCTGCCATCGTGACAGTAGTCTTGTTCTTCTTGTGTTGATGATGGTGTACGAGTATCTGAACATTGTTAGACGGGCGAAATGATCAATAGGGACTATGACTGGGGAAATACCTGTTCAAATACCGAGTGTTTGGTCTGGCGGGACAGAGGTAGAGGACCTAGAGAGAGAAAGGAGAAGAGGAAAGGGGAAGTGAGAGCATCTTGGGAGTGTTGAGGTGCAACCTGAGGTGATTAAAGTGGGACGCGACCGGCACAACACACCTCCAGATCACATTCATCTGTGTTGAAGCCGCAGAGCACCTGCGTGTTGCGTGCCTGCCCCCTTCAGATTCCCATCGCTGCAAAATTGGTTGTCTTCTGATTAATCAAGTCAGGGCATTGACCCTGTAAAGAAACCCAATCAGCTCCACGCCGAAGCAGAGTCACAGTACATGAACACGACGCCTTGATGTTCCCGGACTTCTGCCCTCCCCTCATCCATCTTCTCCCACAACGATTTACTGCACGCCAGAAAGTATTACTCAAACCATACTGTATCATCAGATCTCGCGTCCTAACCTTGTGCAGACACACAGACACGCATACACACATAGCGTACGGAGACCAGCGCGTGGAGAAGAAGCCTGTCATCAAGATGAGCAACAACAGCAGGGCTGCACCCAGCGAGGGCAATGCAAGCAGCAGCAGTGACCCGCTGCCAACGCAGATGGATATCGACTCGACGGCGCTCCAAGACTTCACCATGGCGCGTGCCGAAATCGAAGCAATGGAGAGCTACATACCTGGAAACATCCTGGGGCCCCCTCGTGTCGAGGACAGAGCCAACAGATCAGCCATCGACTGCCTCATCATGGTAGTGCGTGCGCTGTACGACTGCTCGGGATACACCGAGAAGACCAGGAGCAATCATTTGAAGGAGAACGAATCACGGAATCCTCTCATGAGAATTGCCTGGAGCGAATACCAGAGCGACACGGACGGCAAACTGCGGGACGAGATGACCGCCATACTTGAAGAGGGATCAGACCAGGATGCATCGCCCTACCACCGGCTGTCTGAGAGCGAGACCATGCTCGACACCATTTGGTCCTGGGGCGAATCGAAGATGTGGAGCAGCGTGATGAAGCGCCAAGTCCATCGAAGCGACATGGGCGTGCTGACCTTTGGCGAGTGGGAGGACATGACCGAGTCTGGGGAATGCGACCCAGTCAAACAGGGTCTCATTGACTACGCGCCGGCAGAGCTACAGCAAGGAGGTCAAGTCTTTGATCTGACACGGGCCATCAGCGATCAGTTCGGGACCTTCAAGCGCTTCAACGTGGAGACCTTCCACGTCCAGATGGTGGCCAGCGACAACACACGGTTCATACGCCTACGATACACTCCTGACCCGTCACACCCGCAAGGATTCGCCGAGCTCTGTCGATTCAAAGCCCAAGGGCTCTTGATGCCATGCAACCTGGAGCCGCAGCACGACTACCGCCTCATTGCCGCCGTGCAGATGCGCAGAGAGCCAGACGGGAACGACCGCGTGCGCCTCTTCAGCATGAAGCATCAACCGATTCCCATAACTCCCTCCGGATCAGTCATGTCCGAGGATGCGCCGTACCTGTCTGCAGACTGGCACGTAGGCGATCCGGGACACGTTTGTATGCTGTACTACTCTGCCTGCGACTTCGAGCGCGTCGTCGTGCCCGGTGATGACATCCCGAGCTTGCCGACCCCCTCCACATTCCAGACACAAACGATGGAAGCTATGGATGCTTTTTACGGGGCACACGACGAGCGGCTCAACAGTCAATGGTAGCTGGAAGCATTGGGATGCATTGTTCCTTCATCGCCCGAGTCGGGGGACCTGTCAAAGAAGAAGAGGAAGCGGAAGGGGAATGTAGACAGGCTGGGCGAGTAGGAGCATTAAACGATCGGCATGAAGAACTTGTTCTGAGCGAAGCTCAAGCTCGCCAAAAATACCAGACAAACAGAGAAATCGTAGCAATCACCCGCAGTGAACTAAGTATCATGTGACTTTGATGGTTTTCAATCTGAGTGAGTTCGGTGCCAGTGCCCTGAGGTACCAACTTTTCTCAAGTTTTGCCTGCAGAGTGCAGACCGAAAGCTCAGTTGCCCATCTTTGACCCTCAAAGCCAACACCAAGCAGTCGCAACCAGACAAAACTCCTAACTACGCATCAATTGTAAATCACGAGAATGGCTAGCTGGATAGTGTCGCCGACGGCACTATTCGAGTGGTTTCGAGGCTCCGAGCCGTACAAGGCGATCAATGTTCACGGCCCGCCCATCTCTGGCAAGAGCACACTTGTGCTGGCCTCCATCATAGGCGGCCTTCAAGACGACATCAGCGGCATATTCTTCTACGGCACTGGATCAATGATTGAAGCATCTCACATCGCAGACACGGCCGAAGGGGTCAAGAGAAGATTGGACTTGGGCCTCCGTGTCGTGGTGCTCAAAGACCCGAATGAGTTGGCATCGCACACAGGCGGCCCGGGCAAGGTCCTGCTCGTCATGGCACTGGACGTGATGCGAGTTGTGCTTAGCATCTACAAGCCCGCGAAGAATATAACTGTCTTTATTGACCAAGATCGAGACGCGTCCGTCGAGTACGTCATGTCGCTGACCAGCGCGCTTTCGCACACCGACAACCTGTCTCTTGTGTACCCAGACCAAGAGAATCATCCAGTGCTCAAATTCCGCCTGGTGATTCTTTCCGAAGAACCACTCAACGACTGGCAACAGGGCCTCGTCCACCACTTCACGGCCTTGAGGAAAGATGTGCCCAGAGAGCCAGCCGATGATGGGCGGGTGTTCCATCCGACCAAGCTCGACAAAGTCCAAGGACTGCCGGCAAACAATCTGGGTTCTGTAGAGAACCACAACTACGCCTGGCAAGACGAGAGGGATGACTTTATCCAACGCGCCATGTGGTCGAGCGGCAAGACAAACCTGCTCTGGGTTGGACACATCCGCACGGCGGCGCGAATTATGCGGCAGTTTTCGCCAGTGCAGTACACCGTAACATCGACCACGGACCCCGACGACTTCGAAAGAACGTATAAAGGACTTGATACGAACGAAAAAGTCGTGGTGATCGTGGATCCCAACCTTCGGCTGAGCCCTAAGTGGCTGCAGAGCCTCGGCATCACGCATGTTCTCTGCACAGGCAACGACATGCGCGGCAACGTTGTCGCCGACACCTTGATGCGAACGCTTGTCGAGGATCGGTCTGGCGACGGAGTCCTGACGGACTGGCAGGCAAAGCGAATGCTGCGACTATCTGAAATCGCCAGAATCCCGTTGGAGAACGCTCACATTGAGCAGCATACCGGGCACGACCCTGAAGGCAAGGGGCGGCTTCTGTTCTGCCGGCGCGATCTATCTGCGTTCCTCTTCCGCGTGGTTGAGCATACGGAATCTCGGAACCTGCGCTGGATCCTTCACGTTTGGTTCCAGCGGCCTAATAACGGCTTGCTCGACTCGCGCCTGGTGGACGAGATGCTGGGTCGCTTGAAGAACGGCGGGATTGTGGAGGTGCGAGGGAACGGGCACCCTCGTCTTGCAGTCGTCGTATCGGATAGAGCAAAAGCCTTTGGCGAGCTTCTGGCCGATGTGAAGAACAACTTCGGGGCGGCGTGAATCCTCGCTGGCATCAAGAGCAGGCATGCCGCCGCAGGAGACAACCTCAAGACGATACTCGTCTCTCTTGCGGTCATTCTCGCCTTCCAATTCGAGAAACCAGTGGTACTGAGGCCGGAACCCGATATTGGCAACAAGGAGGCCCTGGAAGAAGGCTTCTACTGCATGTCTGACATTGAGCGAGATTCCAGAGTCTGGGATCCGCTAAATGGCTTCATCTGGGTGATTCTCCTCATGTGGCAATGCGTCGAAACGGGCAAGTTTACGCGCTTCAGGGGCGCCGTAGCCGTCGAGCCCTGCGTCTTTGAACAGATGACGCAGATGCGCGAGCGTATCACAAAGAAACTCGGCATGCCCACAATGCCTCTCGGGCCAACGACGGCGGAAGACCGCATGGTCATTTTCCAAGAGCTACTCCTCGCCACCATGGATCGCGTATTATGGGTTCATGTCGACGAAGGGAGCCACTGGCCGGGCACAGCGGGCCAGAAGAAGGGTCACGGAATCCGACTCTACGATCTTGTCAGTGAGAAGGAGGTCCTGCCAGGTCCATGCTGCCGTTTGCTCGACGTGCAGTCCTTGGTCGAAGCCAGCCACTATAAGCGCGGGTTATGGGCTGTCTCGTCCCAGCCGTTGATCAAGGACGGCGACAGCTACTTCGTCGCAGACTTGACCTTCATGCCAATGGACACTATCTACAAGTGGAGTACACACAAGGTGGATCGCGACAAGGACGACGTTGGAAGGGAACACGGAAAGTTCAACATACGGTGGATTGCCAGTCTATTCGTTTGAGGGAAGGATCTGGATGGTGAAGCAATTCTGTTAGAGATTGGTAGTGTATGAATGAATGCCCGGCGTTGTAGCCCGTCCCTAGGCGACGTTGCCAGCTCTGTCGTATCCCACGTTGCTTTAAGGCTCGGCATGATGGTGGCGTAAACATGGGTTGGCCCTATCAGCCACATGGCTTGGCGTTTCCAGTCCAGGCGATTAGAGCATGACTGTCCACAGCTGAGCCGGTGTAAATTTGCTTGGGCGTGAGAATGAGTAGGCACCCGTCGGGATGGGCGAGTGGCTCAACAGGGAGAACCCCGCGCTGCTTTCAGCGCCTTGAGGTAGGTGCTCAGGCCTGCCACCCAGACTACAGAGAACAAACACGCCAGCTCCTGCACAACAGCACCGTCAACAAAGGCAGAGACCGGAACGCCAAGAAGGCCTGCCCAGACAGTAAGGCCCTTGCGCTAGCTCTTCCAATACACCTAGACTTCTCTGTCTTCAGTGCTGATTCTCTTGTTCTTAGATGCAAACTGAAATCGCACAAGTCCGCCCCACCGAAGCCCTCGATGCAAGGCCACAAATACATGGGGAAGCAGGGGGACGGGATGAGACCGGGAAGAGGAGGAAAAGAAGTCTGCAGAAGCAGGTCAATACCGTGGAAGGAAGGATTGATGCGAAGAACACTGGCGAAGTCCTCGAGGCAGGCAGCAGTGTTGAGACGACGAAGGAGAGCCAAGTTGTTCGTGTCATGGCACGACGTAGGCGGTCTAGAGTAACAACCCATGTCAACAAAGATGCGTATTATACAGTCAAATTACCCAGGTTGATGATATGATTCATTGCATTGCGCTATTCGGTTCCTGATTGCCCCAGCAGAGCTCCGTATCTCCGGATATCCTCGATGAACAGCACCTCCCGTTGTACTGCAAAGCAACAGCCCGCAGCTCGTCCATGGAACGCTAACCGATCCCTTCCGAACTGCAGAGAGCTGCTCAAGTTCATCCATGGTCAGATCGTGAGTGACGTATTTCAAGAGACTGTCTCGCAGCTCCTTGAATGTCAGGGGCAATCGATTCGCGGGACGCCGACTGTGGACCTTGTCGTCCAACATCACCAGCGCGTAGTCACGTAGCCACGACCGTTGCTAACATCGAGGATCAAGCAACCACTTCATTCGAGTTGAAGGGAGCCGCATTCAAGGGCCGTGGATCACCGGAGAAGCCTCATGAAGGCACCACTGTCATAACACGGGGCAGCATGTCAATAACAGTCACTCTGTCAGGCTGCAAGAATCCTCCCAATTCTTATTCAAGGCTTGTTCACTGGGTCTCATCCAGTACAACTCTCACCCTATCCCGCAGACTGGGAAGAAGTTGCCTCTTCTTGCTGGGAGACTCCAACTCCGCCATGCCATCCATCTGCGAATCAGGCAGGGACTGTCCATGTTCACGTCGCCGTCGATCCAAGGCTTCAATCGACGTGGCACACGACAGACACTAGTAACATCACTTGAAAGACTGACAGGGACGATGAGAGACTCATTCAGACACTACAGAAATCAATGCCAATCCTCCAAGCGTCCAGAACTCCTCCGTAAAACGAACAGACAGGCAATGCGCAGAATGTTGTACTCATCGCCTTTGCCGACATTCTCCAAAGTCTTCACTGGTTGGTGGTGTCGACATTTCCCCCTTCTTGTCTCCTACATCTCATCGCGACCAAACATGCGGCCTATCAAGGCATCCAAGTCAATCTCTGACTGCTCGGCGTCCTCTACGCTTCTCGCGACCTGGTCATTGTCTTCCCTCAGCGGCTCGGATGCTTGCCTCTTCTTGCTGGGAGGCTGCGAATGGGCCGCGGCGCCATCCGTCTCCGAGTCACTCGCCACCCGGGCCCGCTTGCCTCCTCTGGCGTTTGTTGGCGTGGTCGAATTTCCGGGATCCCCCAATAACATGTCTCTGGGCTCATCTTCCTCCTCGCCATTCAGCAGGCCGTCCATCCGGTCATCCAACTCGTCATACTCCTCGTTGTAGAACAGGCCGTCCAGTGGGTCGTCCAGCTCCTGGTCCAGTGGGCCATTTTGCTCCTGGTCCTCCTCGCCGTCCTCGTCGTAGAACAGGTCGATCTGCTGATCGTCCTGCTCGTCTTCCTCCTGGTCGCCAGACAGGCCGTCCTCCGGGCCCTCCTGGTCCTGGTCCTCCTGGTCCTGGTCCTCCTGCTCCTCGTCCAGCGGGACATCCTGCTCCTCGTTCTCCGGGGCTCCTTGGTCCTCGTCCTCCTCGTCCTCCTCGTCCTCCTGCTCCTCGTCCTCCTCGCCCCCCTGGTCCTGGTCCTCCGGGTCGTCCTGGTCCTGGTCCTCAGGGTTGTACAGCATGCCGTCCGGCTCGTCCGGCTGCTGTTCAACTTCGGCCTGCGGATCCTGCCCCTCAATCACTCGAAGGTATCCCTGGCGATACCCTGACAGCTTGACCAGCTCCAGCCAATCGGCCACGGCAGGTGGATCCTTTTGTTTCCGCTGATCCGTCTTCAATGCCTTGTAGAACGCCGGGGTCCTGTACACGGGAACCCCCTCCCGGGTGTGTTGCTGGATCGCATCCAGAATGTTCGTGATGTCCTGCACCGTGGCCTCATATACAATCGCTTCGCCCGACTGCGATGCAAGCGGGGTCCTGTCCTTTTCGGCGATGCTGCGGCGGCCGATCGTGCGAAGGAGGTACGTCACGTCGGATGTCAATGCCTCGCTCAAGTTGCCCTCTCTGACAGTCTCGTTGATGGTCTCTTCCAGGAGCTTTCGCAAATGTTTCCTGCCCTTGTTCTCCTTGTTCTTCTCGTCGAACTTTGTGAGTTGTCTCGGGTCGATCAGCGTACCGAGGGAGAACGGGAATTCCCGCTTGTCTCCCGTTCTGGCGGCCACCGCAAAGGCGATGACGGCTTGGATCACCTTCACTTTTCCCTGGAACACGGGGTGGCTTACCAGGCTTTGCGTCCGCGTAGAAAAGTCCACCGTCGGCAGAGGACTCTCGATACGTTCTCCGTCTTCGTCATACTTTCCCCCATTCGGCTGAACTCGGAGATGTCCCCAGAACAGAAAGTCTGGCGTCTCTTGCAGGCAGGCGTTGCAGGTCTTCCACAGCGCAATGTACGCGTCGATGTAATTTTGCGACACGGCGTTGATCTTGGCGTCTTGCAGTGGATTCTCATTCCATTCCTTCATCACCCTGCGTTCATCGGCCATCGTCCAGCCCTTCCGTCGATGTTTGAGCAGCGCAAGAAGCTGATCGTAGTCCTTCACGACGGGTGCGTACGTGCGGGCGTATTTGATTAACCCCTTGAGATCGTCTCCAAAGTGGTCATTCCAGCCTTTTTGAAGCGCTTTGGGAACGCCAGTATTGTTTCCCCCCCTCTGCTTCTTCGCCGCCTTCTTTGGGGGACGGCCCCGCCTGGACGCCGGTGCTGCGGGCGCTTCTTCCTCCATCTCCTCGGAATCGACGTATTCGTGGTCGTTCTGATCCGACATGGTTGCTGAAAGTCGCGCGTTGAGATTCGCAAGCGGTTGGTGTACGCGACTGTTTTGTAACAAACGAGAACGGTCAGGGTGACGCCAGTGAATGAATTCAGGGGGGAATCAGGGGCTTAGTGGGGCGTGGCGATGGGGAAGGTGCGGACTTTGGTGAGTGCCCGGGCTTTGGAGACCTGAGGCTGATAATACCTTATGGCACAGCATACCACACCGCTGCACAGAACCTATCCAAGATACCTAGCAGAAAGTAGAACTGGCTCCTTCCACTGACGCCCCTCTTCACAGGCACCTTGGACTGAGGGTGCCTTCTGGTCGGATTTGGAAGGCAGGATCACGTCACGCGACCGGCGGGGAAAGAACGCCCCGCTCAGGGGCGCGTCCGACCGTGGATGGCTGTTTCCTCGGTCACAAATGTGACCAGCAGGGAAGTAACGACCATGTTGCACGCGAAGAAGCGTGGCCAGCCTCAGAAATTCCCAGGAGCGTCCCGTTCGTGGTCTTTCTGTACTCTGTCACAACACCCGACACTTTCATTGCCATTCATCAAAGGACATTCGAATCACCATGGAAGACCCAGGAAGTGTCGAAGCCACACGAGAACAAGCCCGAGCGGCTTTGGACGAGGAGATAAAAGGTCTCCGAGAGGAGGCTGAGCGGGCCGTGGAGGAGAAACGGCTTGAAGCTGAGCAAGCCGTGCAGGAGAGAATCCTGCAGAGCCGCCAGGAGAGGATGGCGTCACTCAATGAGGACCTCGCCCGGCGGGAAGTGGAAGCCATGGAGGACATCGACTTTCGCAAAGCCCAGCTGGAGCAAGACAGGTGCTCACATGAACAGAGCATCCGGGACAACATGGAGAAAACGACATCCGCCGTCGGGAAGATTTCCCAGGAGTTGGAATCGGAGCGGAGGCGGACGCTGGAGGCGCAGACCGACATCCGGTCGAGCCTGGATCTAGGACTGGCGACGGCACAAGAACTGTCGTTCAAGCTCTCCGGCTTAGGCGGGTCGCTCGCCGATGTGGACATGGGAATCGACAAGCTTCGGCGGGGTTGGGAAGCCAAGGCGCGAGAAGAGGTCAGTGATCACAAGTCGAAGCTGATGCAACAGGTCAAGGACGAAATTTCCGAGTTTCGAAATTCCGAGAAAGACAAGGTGAACAAGGAACTTGCCGAGTTCCGAAAGGGCAAGATGGAGAAGGTCGAGTATGAATTGGCCGAGTCCCGCATACGGGTAGAGGAGGCCAAAACGGAAACCCAGCAAGTCAAGGAACGAGCCGACAGACATGTCTCCGAGATGAGGATTCGCCACGATTCTTGCGTCGAAGCAAGCCTCGCCACACACCATCGGAGGGAGCTGGAGCTGGACGTCAGGGAGAAGGCACTTGACGCAAGAAAGGCCGAGCTTGACTCGGTGAGCAACTTGTGGAGCATCCAACAGGAGATCAGGAGCGTCAAACTCCAGGTCGACGACATTGCAGGCAGATCATTTGATAATGTAATGTCAGCGCAGGCCCGCACCGCTGACCTGGAGCAACAGTTGGCCCAGGCAAAGGCCACAGAGGTCGATCTGAGGGAGAAATGCTCAAAAGCGGAACGTGAGTCGTCCTCTGAGCCTCTTCGGATTGTCTTGTCGAAAATGGAAGAGGCATTCAGGGAGGTCCAGGTGACCTCAAGTTCGGAAGTGTCCCTCGAAGAATTGGTTTTCCGTGCCGGGCCTCGCATGCTCAATGCGAACATGGCCAACCACTTCAAGGACGCATTGCGGACTTGGCGAGCAAACGACGGTCTCGAAGAATGGCTATGCGTCAAACGCACATTGCAAGGCAAGACACGCGTTGAATGCCTTGTTGTCGGTCGGTGTGGCTGCAAATTCCATGAGAAGAGATGCCTCCAAATGATGGCAGGCGATCCCCATGGGGTTATCCCGCGACGGATGGAGTTCCGCTGGCGGAGTTAGATGTGTTACAAAGCTTGAACAGACTTTTCCACCAACCTGGTTTGGTACCATGTCCTTCGCCACACTGCCGTGAGGTATTTGAACGTCAGGGCCTTGGAATCATCGTCCAGTCGTTGTTGATTCCTCCAGTCCTCCCTTCCACGTTATTGATCCGCTTCGGCAGACTTCTTTCCCTCCTCTTCCCAGCCATATTCCAGCCCCGGCTTCCCCTTGATGTGGATGGCCTGTTTCCAGGGCTTCGGCAGGCCGTAGGGTGGCCTTGGGCAATGCAAGTTCGCATTGAGGAATAGTCTAGTACTGTAACAAAGAAGTCTAGGCGTGTTTGGATGGTCATCGTAGAATGTTTTACCGACTGGGGGAGCATTGTTGGTGCCGAGATGCCTCTGCATTTGTTCTCGGTGTTGTCATGCTGGCGCTGGCGCGTTTGTTTGCGGTGGTGTGGTAGACATGTTTGTCGGAGCTAAATCCATGGAATTAGTGACAGAGCTAGCCAAGGACACCTCGAGACCTACTGCTGACACTCCTCCTACAATTAAGGATGATCGGAACACGACCTTTCTTTGATCAATTGACTACGCTGGCAAGACCGCTCTGGTCCATAGGGTATCATCAAGAACATCAACAAAACCATCAAGCCAACTCCAGATGCCCGTTTTATTCCCTACATACTATCTTCGTAGCATTGACAAGGTCCCTTAAGGGACTGACTCGAACAGAAGGCCGTGATGCCCTGACATGACGCTGGAGGCAGGCTGCTCCAGACGATTTCCCCTCGCCTTCCATCTCGTGTTGTACCGCCCTAGTCATCCTCCATTCCTGTATTCTCGTCATCTTCGTCCATGAACATCCAGCTCAGTGTGGATGCGGGCTTTCGTCCTTGATCCAGGAGGTGAACCATTTGCATGTTGCCCTCGAAGCTCATCTCCCTGAGGTCCGTGAAGTCTTCGGGGGTTTGAGGGAAACCTGGCTGCATTGCTGTAAGCATCATTTCACTGATCATATCCACGGGGAATGAGATAACATCGGTATCCGCAACAGCCACATCCACAGCCTCGATGACAGTCTCAAGATCTTCCGTACGCAGAATGTATGGCGACTGCGGCGATGCCCTTCTTGCTGAATTCTCTTTGTATTGCTCCTCGCTCTCGGGCTGGCGTGGGCCATTGCCCTGCTTCTTGTCGATGATGACGGCGATGGCGCGGCAAAGGCGAGTGAAGGGGTGTTGGTCGGACCCGGTCAACTCCTCCAGCCGTTCCGAGATGGACTGTCCGCAACGCCGATTCTCGAACGAGCGCATCATGGGGTGCCAGACTTTAGAGTCGGCGTTGACCGAGGGAATCCAGAGCCTGCGATCGTCGGTCCGGCAAATGACGACAAACTGCAAAGCCGCGGTAAGTCGTTCTTCACGGTGGTCCCAGTACGGTTGAACCACCAGGAGCTGGAACAGCTCGCAGAACCTCTTGCTCCACAGGCCGTTTGCTTGGGCTTCGTCGTCGCATTGAAGGAGGTGTCCGGTGCCAATGACAAGTTCAGGCGTGGCTTTCTTCTACATAGCATTCTTTGTTGAGTGGCATGGGTGGCGTTATCATTGCTTATGAAGACAGCACAAAGCGAGTATTCAAGTGGGAAAGCGACAGATCAATTCTTTCGGGGAACTATGTTAAAGCCCGACCAAGCAGAAACCAAACCCAGTGTGAATCATATGGCGTCGAAGAACTGCTTAATGTCATCATCCCCTTCGATGATGCGAAGGAGCTTTGAGTCAGTGTCCTCGGACTACTGACGGACGCGGTGCTTCTTGGCAGAGTCTTCGAGTCGGTCGCTCTCCGCTGCGCGCTTGATCCTGACGGGAAGTTCTTCGCGCTTGATCTCCATCATGAAATTACCGACAGAGGCAAGGTCCTTCCTCGACATGGGCGGAAGAGACATGTTCTTGGCCCGCTCCTCAATCCAGTCGCGCACGTCTTGCTCCAGAGACATTGGCGTGGACCGAATGAGCATCTTCTCCAGTTCTTCCATGGCCTGCAGGGCAGTTCGCTTCCGAATAGCATGCGACTTCTTTTTCTTATTGTACTCCGAGGAGGCCGCGCTGTCGATCTCGGCCCATTCGACCTCGTAATCGGCCAGCTGATGGGGGCATGCGGTGAGCGGAGAGCGGCGGCGCATGTCGCGACAAAAGTCGAAGAACGAGATTTGATCTCCATGCATCATGTCCTGGACCCATTTCATGACGCTCATCCAAGTAACGACGGCAAGAGTCTGCATGGAATGGTCCGCTTCATCCACACCCGGGGCCAATGTCAGCTGCAGAGACTTCGTGTTCGAAAGGTAGTGAATCCGGATGGACTCATGTAGCTCCGACTCGGCCGGCGTCAGGCATTCTCCGTGAGGGAAGACGGTCAGCCACACCGACCAGTCCACGCCAGGGGACAGCTTGACCTCCAGCTTGGGGGTATTCCTGTCTTTGTCGCCGGTCACCTTCGACCAGATGTCTGCTCTCTGGCCCCTCGTGAGCAGCCGCGGCTCGGTCACAGGCTTCAGGTCGCCCTCTGCGGCCTCCTGGATGTTTCCAGGCTCGCTGAACTGCGCCGGAATGTCGTCAAAGACGTCCCACTCCTTGTCGTCCTCCTGTTCGTTGATGACAGGCTTTTCCATGGACGAGGCGCCCCCCATTTCGTTCTGTTGCAGGACAGCCCGCTCTTGAGCTGGGGTCTGCCGATCGTCCTCTGGAGCGTGCCTCGAGTCCCTGATCCCCTTGGGAGACTTCGCTTCGATGCTCAACTTGCTTGCCAGCATCTTCTCCCACAACTCGTCCACGTCATCAGGGTTGAGCGGCTCTGGAGCTAGCTTTTTGAATACCGAAAGGAAATCAACGACCCCCTTCGGCCTGACTTCTCAAAGGTCAGTGATATACTCGTACATCGACAGGAACTTTGACCTACGAAAGTCGTTCCAGTACGCCCTGAGCGCCACGAACGAGATGTATACGCTGCTGAGGGGGTCCTCGCGACCGCGCTTCATCCACGCATTCCGAACCTTTTGCTTCTCGTTGCGGAGAAACTCGGCATGCTGCTCGTCGCTAATACCGACCACTCTGACCTGACTCCGAAGATCTTCATGTCCCAGGACCACCGCCTTGATGATGTCGTAGAAGGTACGTTCGAAATCGACCGACCAGGTACGTGGGCCATCAGCTGCGTGCTTGGTGATGATCGCATTGACATCTTCGATCGTCAGGGTCTTCAGCCCAGACACTCCCAGTGCGTGATGCATGCCACTTCCTTCGCTCTCACGGCTGAGCTTCTTCATCGTTTCGTTCAGACCCCTCACCCACTGGCCGTCGTCGTTGTTGTTGGACATCTTTGCTGTCGGGTCGCGCCCTCTGAATGCAGAAAAGAGTGCTGTTCAACAGTCGGAAAAAAGACTGGTGCAATGCAATTGACAAAAAGATGTGCGGCCGATGCTGTTCGGCCGTGAGGTGGTTGGAGAGTGGAAAAGGAGAAGGGAAAAGGAGAAGGGAAAAGGAAAAGGGAAAAGGAAAAGGGAAGGGGAGGTAAGGGGAGGTCACGGAAGGTTCAAAAGTTGAAGCCTTGGAGGGGCAACCAGGAAGAGCGCCATTGGCAGGCACCTTGCGTGTGGGGTTTCACTCAGGCAGCTACACTGTGTGCTTCTATGCACCAGACCCCAGGGTCTTTTGGTGGCCATCGCAACAACTCACCGACACATTATGTCTATTTGTCCAACGGGGCAGCTTCGTCTCGGTCGAATTAAGCTCGTGGGGCGTGGTGCCAAGATGTTGATCGACATTAGACAAGGGTCAGGATGATCCCGACCCGCCATGTGGACAGGTCGACAGACCCTGTCGAGACTCCACGGGCGCGCCAGTGCAACTGTTCGGTCTACAGGTTGCATGACACGGGAGGAGACGCAGGAAAAGACACGATAATACATGGTCTATTGGCTTTACAAGCAGCGCATAGTTATGAACAGCACCTACCCCAACATCCTCTCATTCGTCGCTCGGCTCCGGCCCATCTGGAAGCTCCCACGCATTCGGCCTGGAAGGGTATGTCGTCTTCATCCAAGTCATTCCGTGCATCCGAACAAACTTTCCAACGGTTTCGTCGCTGATGAAGGCGACGTCCTGGGTCGTGTAGTTGCTGCAGAATCTGTCGGGCATGGCCAACTCCCTGTAAATCAAAGTGCGAGAAGCCCCGTCGCTGAGTGACCAGTCGGCAAAGTCGCTGCCCAGTCTGAAGACGCGAAGAGAAGTCTGATCTTTCGCCTGACTTTCCCCCATGCTTGAGTCTTGGACAAGACAGTTCGTGACATAGCTCGAGAAAAGTTCAAACTCAACGGCAAGCGCTTCGTCGCGTGAGAACACATGGCCATCACTGAAGTCGTAATTGCTAACGACCGGTTCCTCGAGTCCAATCATCGAGAGAATCCTTTCGTAGCGAGCCTTGATGCATGGCAGTTGTTCCATGGCGACATGAATGACATCCTTCCCAAACGTTGCCTCTCTGCTGTTCAGGTACCGCTCTCGTCAGGGTACAAGGCGTTGATGTGGTCTTCCCAGAGGGCCCTCGCCAGTACCCCGGCATCAATGTAGCATTTGCCCTCTCTTGCCCGGTTTTTGGTAGGTCCAAATAGCTCCTTCTCGATTGCGTCCCAGTCAAATTTGCCGTCTCTTCTGGCGTTGGGCCCGAACGTCCAGAATGGCCGCTTTTGGACGAAGCCTGCGGCAATCCGGGCCATGGCTTTCTTGACGATCGGGGGTTTGCCGTCGTGGCCCGCCAAGAAGCAGGCCATGTGGATGTCGCCCTCCTCAACGACGTCCAGGAACTCCAGGGCCTTCTTGCCGCGGGTAGTGATGACCACGTTCTCGTCCAGGACGTCCACCAGGCCCATCAGAAGCAATCGCCTGTTGATCTCCGATGTCGCGGGGGTATCATCGACGCAAGTCCCGTCCAAACGCCAATGAGTCAGTCTTGGCGTCATGCTGTGGAAGAGAAGGGTGAAAGTCTCAATGTCACCTTCGCGTATATCCCAAAGCGGATAAACCGGTCGCGACGATGGAGAATGTTTTGTTCCAGCAACATGCGTCAGAGGTGGAACCCAGATGTCCGTCTTCTCATCCAGAGCCAGGTTCGCAAAGGCAAAGATTTCATCTCGGGAGATCGGAATCTCTGAGCGCGTGACTTTGCTCGTGTTGTGATCGAATATCTTCGTTATCCGCGTTGGACAAACGACAAGATGCGTTGCGTAGTAACTGATTCCATACGGGAGATGGACCATGTCTGGGCTCAACAAGAGGAATTTCGGGGGTCCTCCGACTCTGTTCGGCAACAGAGTGAGTAATGCTGTCTCTTCTGTCAAGCCCCGGCCCTTGCAGAGATGATTGACCTCAATGTCCTTTCCCTCTGCCAAAATGTCGAGACGTCGGTGTACGTCCTGGTGATCCCCGCCGCAGATGGAGATCAAGGGCGCAAGATTATGCTTTCGACTCGGATTGTAGTTGCTGTCGGTGACTTCATTGATAATCGTTGACAGAACGGCATCAAAGTCCAAGAAGGTGTGCCACATGTCTGGTCTGGATATCAGATCCTTCGATCTGTCCGAGGAGGAGCTCAATATCCCATCCTCAAGATTGTCTGGCAAAGACACCGGCGAGATGGTGATAACAATCATCTTGTCGAATGGGCGTGCGGTGCCGACTCTTCTTTTGAATCGGTAGTCTTCTGCCAACGACATCAGTTCCGTCCAGAAGGCAGCGAACTCATAGCCTCGGTACAAGTCGACGCAAAAGAGCCAGACGACATCTTTGAGACTATCTGAGTCTGTGATGATGATGTTCCTGGCCTGCCAGTAGGTAAGTAGGCTGTACCTGCTGGAGGTGTCCGTGACGCCGTCCCCCATTGTCCAGTGATCGCCGGGCTTGCATTTTTTGAAATGAGCTGAGGCTCGAACTGGCGAAGCATCTTTCAACAGTGCCACCTCGATGTCGGATCGCATGACAATGATGAGATGCGATGGCCCCCTGACAGACTCAGCGGCAGCCATAGACTTCAATGACGCCATGGTCATATCTACAGGCCTCATCTGAATCTTCAGGAACGCGGCGGGAGCGTCGGTTTCGAACTTTGCCGCCAGATCCGCGGTTTCTGCTCCTATTTCGTTTGTGATGAGCCTGCCCCCGTTGGTTGACGTGCTTCGTTCGTCAGTGTCGCCCATGACGGTGTCATCGTCGTCCAAAGCTGGCGCCGAGCCTGAGCCGGCGCCCCCCTCCGTCTCGCCGTCCATCCTGGTGTTCTCGTCTGGTATGTTGGAAAAGGATGTAACTTGAAGTATGAGGCCCAGGAGCCGTAGCAACGCGGTGCAATTGGTGTGGTGCTGCGGTCGTGGTGAGCAAGACTGCAGACAGTGCAAACGCAGAACATGCTCCGAAGGAGGAAGTGTCTGAGTGTTTTGCAGCACAGTGAGGGCGCTGTAGGTGTGTTGGGCAAACAGCCCGCCCGAATGCTCATTCACTTGGTCTATTCATAGCGCGTGATAGGCTGGTGACTCTTCCCGGGTTGCAACAGGGGGCCCTATCCAATGACAAGACGATCTCACAGTCAGACTCAGACAGGCTCCCGGATCAGAGGTCCCCCATGCAGATACGGAATCTGCAAAGGCTCTCTCGCAGTGAATGCTATTCATGAACCCAGTGTCTGGCTCCACCTATCCTGGGAACTGATGCCTCGGCCTCACCTCTCCCATTGGCTTTTCGCAACCTTTCCCCTTCTTATCATTCCTCTCTTCACACAATAACTTCTTGCACGCTGCCAGGTATGTCTTCAACTACGGAACAGCTTCAATGACCGCGTACTAACGTTGTCTAGACACATCAACACAAGACACACACCGACACAGACACACACACACTGAGAAGAAGCTCGTCGAGAAGATGAGCGGCAACAACGCGGGCAGCGGAAGCAGCTCATTGCCAGGTCCGATGGATGTCGGACCAGAACACACAGGAGGCGCCCAGGCGTCAGCAAGGGGGCCAAGCAACAAGCGGCAACCCACGAACCTCTTTGAGTTTGCGCCCCACGACACGTGTGCCGTGTGCGACGCTCGGGGCCATGTTGCGCGATACTGCCACATGGTCGACAAGGAAACGGGCTTCCTGGCACATCGCGAGGGTACCGACGGCTACGGGTGCGCCAACTGCAACTCCAAGAAGCACGAACTGGATAACTGCATGTGGCTGGACAGGTCGGAGGACGAGGCTCTCACTCGGAGGATCCGGCTCCAGCTTCACGACAGGGCTCGTAGGCCTCCCATCAGGTCCAAAGTCTCTTGGATGGAGGTCGCAAAGCGGGCCCTGCGCAAGATCAACGATGCGCCGAACAAGAACTGGAGAGGTTTCACGAACGACAACCTGTCCAAGGCCCCGGGCATGTTTCCCCTGACCCGTGCGTGGTGCATGGCCAGAGTCAAGGATATGGAGGTGCCTTTCTTGCATGAGTTCAACTACGGATGGGACTTCCAGACGGAACTGATCCCGGACTTCTCACTTCATGCACCGGGCAGTTTCACGGCAGATGGCGTGGAAGCACTCGAGAAACTGGAAGCCTACATCGGATTACCGCCATTGTTACCGGAAACCGTGTTCGAAGATGGCATGGCTCCTACCGATGCTGAGATGGAAAGTGTCCGAATGGAATGCGCAAGAAGTATGCAGAGAATCCGAGTCTGCAGGTTGATCAAAGAACAGCAGGATGCCATCAAGGCCCAAGCGGAAATCTTGGAAGAAGAAGCGAAGCGGGCCAACGACCAAACAAAGGCCGCCAGAGATGCGAAGCGGAAGGGCGGGGAGCAGACCCCTGCGGCGAGCGGTACCACCAGAGGTGTCGCTCATGGTGGTTCATATGCCTTGATGTAGAGCAGTCGTGGATGGAAGATTTGTTTGGTGTGTACGAAACAGGATACGCAGTTCTGGTGCAAATAGCTGAATTGTGAAGGAGTAGGCAACACTACTTGTCCTGGCTCGTGATGATCTTGATGTGCGTGTTCAACTGTCTCCACATGGATATCCATTGAGCGGCGGCGTATGTCGGAATCTAAGTCATAGAACAGACGTATTACCTCTTGAGAATATTTCATCAAATCTTTTCAAGTCACAACGGGCTTCTCGTTGGGCGGGAAACCAGGGTTCCATTGCAGGACAGTCCGCTCCCAACACGAGTTCTGTCGAACATCAGCCAAAGCGTGCTGGCAGACAACAGACATCAATAGGCTTGCGAGATGAGGAAAATCATAACTCCAATCACACCAAACGGTAAGCACAACGCTAAGCTCTAACCATGACACCCAGTCTAGCTGACCGGCCGACCACCTCACCTCTCCTACGACGGCACCTTTGACCATTCCCTGCAGAGACCAAAAGACGACCGACAAAGCTTCCCATACTCGACCACAAAGTCGAACCTCCGCCAGCTCCCCAGGGCATGATGTACCAACCGCGCGTCAGGATGCGTGACGGGTTTCGAGCCCATGTTGCCATACCTGCCTCTCCCCGGGCTGAAGGCAGTGATGGGGAAGACCATGATGTCCTCCACCAACTTCGACCTGCCGCCGTCCTTCAACCCCGTGAGGGCGTTCCAGCGGACGTCTGACGTCTTCTCGAGCCATATCTGCGTGGCCTTCGTAACGGCGGCAGGCCCAGTTCGCGTGAGAGGGTCCGCCCGCAGTGACGATTGCTCTCTGATCTGGCTCTTGAGGTTCTTCATGAACTGGTCGATGACGGCGTGCCGCGGCGCAGAGGCGAGGGCCCATTGGGTCAGCTGCACGGGGTACGTGTAGCCCATGCGCCAGTACGCGTCGTTGTCGGGATTCGTGTCGGCCTCGAGGCCCCAGATGAGGTTGACGGGGCGGTCGTTCGTGTTGCCGTAGCTCTTGCCCGTGACGTTGTCCTTCCAGGGCGCCACATCGGCGCTCGAAATCCATGTCGCGGGGTGTCTCAGTGGCTCGGTGTCGACATCTGCGTACTTCGGGGGTCAGCAAAGCACGAGCCAGGAGAAAGGTCGCCATACCACACCACCAAACCGCGCACAGACAAGGACGCGGAAGATGTCTGCGCGCTCCACCGGGCTGAAGAGCGCGAGGAAGTCGGCGAGGAAGTCGGGCTCGAACTTGCCCATGAAGTCGAAGATGCCGTCGTCGTCCCAGAAAAAGTACGCCATCGGTCTGTCAGAGTCGGGGTCCACAGATAGGGTCAACCACTGCTCAACCCAGGGAAGGATCTCGGGCTTCCAAGTGTCGATCTTCGTCGAGCGGAGGGTCTGGTGCACGATGAGGGGGACGTTCGACAGGTCGATCTGGCGGTCCCCTTCGGCGAGGGCGGCTTCGGATGCGAGACGTGCGGCGTCGAGGATTGTGGTTGGATTGCCCTTTGTGCTGTTTCTCCATTCCGGGGGGATGTACCAGGCTGGGTGGTCAGTAAGATGCTGCAGATGGTCGAGGGTCACATACCTCCTCCTCGCATGCTGGACGAGTGAATGTGCTTCCACGCCAAGGGGAAGTCCTGGGCGAGGGACTCCGTGGAGGGCGCTCGCGGTGTGACAGGTACCGCCGTTGTGAGGAAGAACCAGACTGACAAGAGGAAGAGTGCGGATGTCAAGAGAACGGCACGCCTGTGCCGGGGCCGATTAGAGAGGATCATCATCGTCATCGGGAAGAGAAGTGAACAAGGTAGAGAGTCGAGGGGAGGAAGTGCGCGTCACCTCCTGCTGGGTTGAGGGGCATGTCGCAAGTGAAGTAGCACCACATGGCAGGTGCAATCCGCATCAGGGTCTAGACCCTCAGCTCTCGAGCAGATCGCCATGGCGTGAGCTGCCTGCGATGGCTAGCTGTCCCTGCAATTCTGGCATGCAAGGAGTGCGCCGGCTGATAGGGCTGTTGATGCTGACATTGGATTGGGGGACCAGGTTGTTGTTCGCGATCTTGTTGTCTGAGGGAGGTCCCCTGTCCCCGGGAAACTCGACCACCACGATGGGTCTGTCGACTACGCCGAAGCGGGACAAGCGCGCCCAGGGTCTTGTCCCCAGGAATGCTGTTCCAACACAACGTGCTCTGCCTGGAATGCTGTGTGGAGATGAGACCCTTGTACGCAACCATCACCTCTCCCAGCGAGCTGGCACTCAATCACCACTGGAGTCTCCACGTGGTGATGCACAGCATTGTGCGACGGTGTCACGTGTTGCTCGTGCCATTCCATTCCATACGACTCACCACCAAGTCATGCGTTGCAGTGGTGCACTCAGTGGGCGACCTTGTCGTCGTTGAAGCTTCATCACTGGGCAGGAGACATCCTCGGAAGTAGAGCACAAGCGCCCGGCAAAAACAGCCCGACTCTCCGAGATGGCCTCTGTTGACCGCCCCACTCCATGCACCATGCACAAGGTACAGCTGCGGCTGCCTACACGCTGTGGACCTTCATCACACTCAGTTGAATGCGGACTCGCTAGATCCGGCCCCGTGATTGCTTCTGTCAGCAGAGTAAACTCACAGGCGTGCGGAATAACGGATGCCTGCTTGGCAGACCAGGCAACCTTTGCTCAGAACTCGACCTTGACTTTGCTTTCCAAGCAGGTACTTTCAGTCCAGGCATTCTGCGAACTCAAGACCAACCACGGTACCTCAGCAATATGGGTTCAGACTGCTCAAAATCTCCGTTGCCTGGATTGGGTCTCGTCCAGCTTGTTGCCAAGTTGCTGACGTGTTCCGGCGAGCAGGCCCTTCTCAGTCGTTCCAAGGGGCATGCCTAGAACACTCAAAGCACTGACGCGAAAGATCTGGCAATGGTCGGTTGAACAGACTTTGAGAACAGCCCATCGTCGACGGGAGAATAGCAAGCGACAAACAACCGGCTGAAACCACCACACAGCACCCATTACTCTGCTCGTGGCCCTGTGTCGACTGAACCAAGATTTCCACGCGCCAGTCCGACCCTCAGCCCCGGCACGTCATTTCAGCAACTTTTCCTTCCGACACTGCCTCAGATTCAACCCTCCGTCGTCCCGCCGGCACCGACCACCCAAGCCTTGTTCTAGCCGATTTGATCAGCTCTGAGGCTCTCCCACCTTCCAGCACCGCCCACGCCATCCCCCAGACATGGTGTCCTAATAGCGAAGTTCCTTTTTCAACAAAGCATCAAAAGTCTCCAGCACGACACGATCTCCCTGTGCTCTGTTCCGCCTCTTCTCCGCCAGATACCTGCCCTCCAGCAGCCGCGCCGTCTCGATCGAGTGCCGCGTCTTGGGGTTCATCAATGCCCAGGCTGTCTTGTAAAAGCCCATCAGGGCGTATGTAACCGTTGCCATGGTGGCTGAACATCACATTAGAATACCTCTCGGAATACCACCACGGAACACGCACCTGTCAGGGCCATGATGTGGAGGTTCAAAATCGCCAAGGCCAGCCCAACAAACAGTCCCAGCGGGCCATGATCCATGACCTTCTTGTACGGCAGTACAACAAATCCGGAGATTGCATCATAAATGGCGAAGAGCATGACGAGCGGCCCAGTCGCCAACCCTGTCTGCCAGTCTCGGACCTCGCCCACGTCCCTGATCTCCTGACCCCAGTGCCTCGGCGTGTGTCTAAGTCCCTCGGTGAATGCGAACGGGATAGTGACTACGCCGGTAACCAGGGCGCCCAGAAGTGATCTCAGACCCGAAAGAAAGGCCAGCACCATGGCGCCGACTGTTTCCAGACAGCTTCTTGGACCGACTTGAACACCCCCGGACACCGTCTTTGCCGGCTTGACGACGATCCGCGCCGCTGCTTTGGCCAAGTCTCCGGCCGCACCCATGGTCGCGACAATCGTGGCGCTGAATGGGTCCCAACGGCGCGCCTCGATGACGAAGCGCCGGGTCTCGAGCTTCTTGAGCCGCCTGGCGTCCACTTTGAGGTGGGACATGAGGATGTCTGCGGCAACCTTGGACAACCTGAGCTCGGTCCCTCGTCCAGAATATGACCAAGCGGCCGCCTGCCCCTTGACGATGTCACATTCGAGAACGGCCCCCGGCAGGTGAGCATGAAACGACGCCACGGCTTGCTTGACGCCGTTTTCGCGCCTCATCTTCGCGGCGACGACCCCGGCTGCCTCGTTGGCATGCGGCGTCAGGCAATATTGGATCGCTTCGACGAGCCTCGCGACCGAGACGGACTTGTGCGGAATCGGGGGTGGCCCGGCACCAGCGGCAGCTACCATGTTGCCCCAAAAGGGTTGACTGGGGATGGTCAGCTCACGGTCACGCCAAGTTGCAAAAGACATACTCTCCAAAGAAGGGAATGATCGTGGTCGGTTTCCCGTTGAGCAGGCCGCAAGCTGTCGTGCCAGCCCCGCCGTGATGAATGACGGCCGCGACCTGTTGAAAGAGCCACTCATGCGGGCAGTCTCCCAAGAACATGACCTGGTCGCTTTCGGGCCCGTCCAGATTGGACCAACCTCTTGAGATGAGAGCCCGTGTTCCTGATAGTCGAACGGCTTCCAGTATTGTTTCTGACAGGGCTCGTGGATCGTCAATCACGATGCTTCCGAATCCAATGTAGATGGGGGGCTGGCCAGCTTCGAGGAAGGCTTGAAGTCTCGAGGGCGGCGTGTACGCAGGTGGTTCTCGAAAGAAGAAGCCACACACATCTGAACAGTGTTAGGGTCGTACGAGCACTCCTTCTACCCACTCACCAATGTTCGGGCTCCAGTCCTCCGGCTTTGGCACGAGGGCTGGCGACCAGCAGTACGTGAAGGGAATGTCTAGGGCTTCGACCAAGCCGGGGCCGTCGGAGAAGGAGATGGCCTCCAGGTCTAGGGTTGACCTCCACTTGTTGATCACGTCGCCAAGTCTACAAATGGTCAGTTCTGTCATGAAGCAGGGCCTCCGGTGATGCCTACCCCTGCCACGTGAGAAACTCCACAATCCCATAAGACATGTGGTTCACGGCCCTGGGTTCGACGACGGTAGCATTACTGCCAAAGCTGAGGTTAACCAGCGGGTGTGGGAATTCGCCCGTGCTCGTCCACGGCATGGTGAACATCATGTGTAGCGGGACGCCAAGAGCCTGAGCACAGTGGACATGGGCGAAGCTGGGGGGGTTCGCGATGATAGCGTCGGCCACGAAGGGGTCGAGCGTGACAGTGTCCGGCTCGATGCACGAAAGCCAGCAGCCTCGTAGCATCTCGGACATCATGACACGCTTTGACCGGATGTCGCCTTCTCGAAGACTCGTCATACTCGGAATCAGGCCGGGATTTCGGACCATGTACGCCATCAGCTCGGTCGGATCGCCCCCGATGGGGTATAACTCAAGCCCTGCTTCCCTGATAAACGAGTCGAACTTGTTATGCGTCGCCAGTCGGATTCTGTGTCCTTGTTTCTGCAGTTCGTTTCCCAGCGCAACAAAGGGCTGGACATCGCCACGACTGCCCACCACCTGGATGACAATGTTGAGCTTGACAGGGTATGATTCGGAGTCATCGTGCCTGTTCAGGTTCGGGGGCAGTTTTGAGGCTGTACGTGGCTTGGCTGGCCAGGTCCTGGTGGTGACGAGGGAAGATAGGGCCTTGACTGTTCGTGTGTCGACATTGACGTCGAGTCGGCCGTCATCTGTAGGTATCAGTTTTGCGTTGACTTCACCCCGACAGGCCTCACCTTGTAGTGTTGGGGCACGGGCGAGCAATTGTCCTGGAAGGGTCCGTCGGTGCTCTAGAGGGCTTGGATGGCTTGATTCAATGTCTTGGTATCTCGCCATTTGATTCAATGACGGGCGATTAGTGAGTCTGTGACGTAGATGTAAGGGCTATGAATGAGGAAGACACTTGGGCTTGTGATGTATTAAAAGGTGGGAGGTTCGCCGCAGTAGCTCAGCCGCATGACGCACCCCTGTGCAAGTCAATGGGGTTTTGGCCTTTGCTTCGGTTTCGTGTTTCCATGCGCCGGCCACGCCCAGTCTAGACACGCGGCCCGCTCGCAGGGATCGCATTTGTAGTTTCCCATCGATGCCTCGGGTTCCACAAACCGATCGAATCCGAACCCAAAGGGACGCCACCCGGTCGGCCAGCTCCGAAACGCCCTCTCGGTGAGCCACCTGAAAGCAGTCGCGTCAGAAAACCAATCGTGCGAGGTCTCTCCTGTACATTGATCAGCTGTCCAGCAGCAAGCCATTTGCCGCCCTCTTGGTGTTCTACAGTATCCGTGGGCTGAACAGCGTGGTCCGGCCAATTGCTCCATATGGACTGTTTCTACGAAAGCGCCTACTCCATCAGCCGATTCTTCCGTAGCGCCCCATTGGCACACTCTCTGGTGGGGTCGGGCCGAGCAGCGCAGTGTCCGCGGGGGACTCGAACCCGAAAACTTGGCTGGGATGGCGCAAGGTGAAGATTGCAGCCACGATGAACATGAGCAAAGCGTCCAGCAGGTAGACGTAGACCTCCTTCGAGATCAGGGCGCCGTCGTGGCCTTGAGCGTACTCGACCATGCGGAAGACGGACCGTACCAGGATGAGCAGACTGGCAAGGTAAAGCACCCATATGAGTCCCCGCCAGGGGGTTTGTGACGATTTCGATTTGAGGGTCGGACTGCTCGTGATGCGAGCGTGGAACATTGTGGTGACAACCATGAAGCCGCTGAAGAAGATGACCTGAATGGCAAGGCCTCCGATGATGATCACGTTTCCGAGGTCCTGCGTAGATTTGTCGCTGGCGCTGGCGAGGAGACCTCCGCCTAGACTCCTATTAGTCACCACTATCACCACAACACCGTTCCACGTACCTCCTCCCTGACCAAAGAATGACAGGACATCCCCCAGCAGAAAGAACTTGGTCAGCCACTTCACCCTGACGGGGGAGTGATGCTGTGCCTCGAGGAAGACGATGAGACGGCCGAGCACCATGTAGATGGAGGCGGCGAACAAGGCAGGCCCCAAGAGGATGAAGATGGTCTGCATAATGTATGGCATCAACTCCCAGTCCGGCGTCTGGGTGGCCGAGTAGGCACGAGCACCATATCCGACAGCCTCGACTGTTCCTGGGTCAGATTCACTCCATGACAATGACCGTAGGTCCTCACAAGTGCATCCTAGGACAAAGGGTATAAAGGACCAGGTCCTCTCGCGGAATAGAATCTGGCAGTGCCGAACGATGGCGGCAGCGAAAAGAATGGTGAATATGATTGCGGCTGGGACAGAGGGGCTGTACAGGTACAGCTTGAAGCCTTCGTCAGCGGAGGTGTCGGAAGACATGCTGTTGTGTGCCAAGGACAAGCGGGTTGTCCAAAAATGGAGGGCTGTACAACGAAGAGAAACCCCGAGGCAGTGGAATAAATACCATCTTGGCGGTTGGCATCTAGGGTGTCAGGTTCGTGTCCACGGGTTGCTCAGTAGGTGAGGCTCCATATCATGCTTCAACGAGACGCAGTGCTAGATTCCGTCGCAGAACATTAGAGGTCCTCATTCTCTCTGTGGGGAGCATTTCACCTGCCCCTCCAGTGGTGATGCATCGGATTGTTGTCAGGGGAAAATGTGGGCCCTCGTTTAGACTCGTTCAGCCTCGTTCAGCTTCGGGTTGGCCCTCGGGTTTCCTCGTTCCGCTTCGCTTAGGCCTCGTCATGTCTCCAATCTCTTGTCTAGCACGAGTCAAGTCTCCGACTAGCGCTTGCATTGAGGGAGACTCAAAGAATAAGACTTGGTTCAGGCTGCAAACCGAGCCAGACCGACATCCTGCCCCGATCGCCTGGGTTTCGTTTCTGCCTTCGCATTCATCTATCCTCTCCAGCCTGCCGAGGCCTGAATACGATCGCTCGCATCCCTCATGTCGCCAGACCCGGAATCGCGGCGACCGGAGAACCGTCGCAAGCACCGGAAATCCAGGAATGGCTGCCTCGTGTGTAAGAGGCGCCGGGTGAAATGCGACGAGGTCCGCCCGCGATGCGGCAAGTGCGTCTTTGGAAACCGTGACTGTTCGTATGGCGACCCTACGCCGAGCAGCAGCATCGGCCACGCCACTCCTCCGGCGACGCAGCAAACCAGCGCGGTCGCTGCCGGGATCCTGGACGCCTGTCTCTCCAACACTCCGGTCGGCGCCTTCAACGCGCTTCACATGGCCCTGCTGTTCCACGCCACGGCCAACATGGACACCTTCATGGGACTCGACAACACCCACATCATCATCCGCAAATCCCTCGAGGCGGCTCACGTGGCGCCCTATCTTCTCGACCAGCTTCTCGCGCTGTCCTCCCTCCACATGTCCGTCACGAGTCTGGGTTCCACCGCGGTCTTCGAGCAGCAGGCGGCGGCGCTGCAGAACAGAGCCCTCGCCTTGTTCGCCGAAAGCCAGGAGCACGTCGATGCCAATTACATATCGGCCTTCATTTTCGCCGCCCTCCTCGGCATCCACGTCCTCCGAAACACCCTGGCGGACCACATGCAGTCCATCGGCTCCTTCGTCAGCGCCTTTGTCGAGTACTACCGCATTCAATGCGGGGTGCGCGTCGTCATATCCAAACGCTGGGTGGACATACTCGAGTCTGACTTGAAGCCCTTCATGACGAAAACCGAGGCGCTTGACGACGAGGCCCCAACGACTGGGCCAGAGACGGAAGAGCTTCGCAGCCACCTGGAATCTGCCCTGGAACCGTCTGCGCCGTCTACGAAGGCTTGCCTCGAGGCCCTGAGATGGATTCAGCGCTTGCTTGACGTGGCCCGGGAGGATTCATCCAGCCCCATGACCTTTCCTGCCGCCTACTCGTGGGCCATGCTCCTTTCAGAAGACTACATCGTCGCCCTCTACCAGCACCGGCCGGAGGCACTGGCGGTACTGGCCTGTTACGCGGCAGTGCTGCACAAGTTTCGGACATTCTGGGTGTTTGGGGGCTCGGGTGCAATTTTGTTCGACATGATCGATGCACACGTCGGGCCTTTCTGGTCGAGTGCCCTCTCATGGCCAAGGCGTGTCGTGGCGGGGGGTGGCCGGTAGCCAGCTGGACGTGGAATTTGAAGCGAGGGCAGACATACACCACCAGTCAATGCCAACCCTGTGCATCTTCCCGGAGTAATGGTCGGTTTTGCCGAGGGACGCTGACGTTTTCCGGGCAATTTGTGATTCTTCAGGCGCTACCATGGCCACCAATTGCGCCTGGCCTTCTCGTGGAACTCGGCCCCATCGCTGTCTTTCATGATCTTCAGGAACACCATCTCCAGAGTGCCCATCCCGACCGTGTAATGGGCGATGCCGAGGCTCGTCTTGTGTTGCTCCAACGTATCCATCAACCTTCGAACAGTGCTCCTCCCATCCCGCGATGGTCCCGTCCCCACAGGCACCACAAAGCGCACCTGCCCGCCAAGACTGGCGGCCTCGAACGACGCCTCGGGGAACACATGGCGAACCCAGGTCTCGGTGACCTGCATTTCCTGTCGCGTGGATCCTGGGGCGGTTCCCAGGACGAGATGAACGTCGTACACGTTGCTGTAACGCTTTCGCAGTTCTTGACTCGTGCCCATGGCGAGGACTCGTTTAGACATGATGGCCACCCGAGTGGCGAGTTCATCAGCTTCTTCCATCGAGTGTGTCTGGACTTGGTCAGTTTCATGCGCTCATTCTGGTGGAGCAGCTTACGGTCAACAGGACGGAGCGTCCCGGGGTGACGGAAGAGAGCATCTTCCACATCTCGCGCTTCGAAATGGCATCCATGGCGGAACTGGGCTCGTCGAGGATGAGCACTTTGGGGTTGCCTAATTCAATCAGCAAGGGTACACACTGACAAAGGCCAGAACATACCGAGAAGCGCAATCGCAAGACTCAGCTTTCTCTTGTTTCCTCCGGACAACTGATGTGTGAGCCGAGGAGCGTGCGGCGTCAGACCAACCCGTCGCATGACGAGTTCAACGTCCCTGTCAATATTTTTGATGCCTTTGATGCGGGCATAAAATTGTAACTGCTGCCTGGTCGTAATTTTGTCGAGTGCATCAAACTGCGGACAGACTTTTCTCGTCAGCGAGCGAAGAAAACGAGGGCGCTGGGCGCTTACCGCCAATATGTTGCCTGGCCATCTGGGTATCTTGTTGAACGCCGATGTTTTGGACAGAAATGTTGCCCGCGTCCGGTGCCATCTCACCACGCATCATGTTCGTCAGCGTGGTCTTGCCCGCGCCGTTGGGGCCGAGCAGTGCCAGGACCGAGCCCTCGCTCATACCAAAGGAGACGTTGTCAACCGCAAGCTTGCCTCCAAATGACTTGGTAACATGCATGACTCGTAGAAAATCATCACCAGAGGTCAGCGTATCCATTTCGATGCCTTGCCCGGAGAAGTCTTCGGGATGCGGCTGCTTCACCTTTTGCCACGGCCGGGGGATGGAATGCTTCCCTTCCAGCCACAGCAGCAGCGGAAACAGGTAGAGTACCTGAATCACGAGAAGCATGATGGGACCGCCGTAAGCGTGAATGGAGCCAGGATCGGCGATGGGCTTGAACTCGCGGCAGCCAACAAGCCAGACGTTGAGACCTATGGCCAGTGCTCGCAAGAGGTTCATGACGGGGAAGACCAGGCCCAGTGCGTAGGAGACAGCGTCAAGCACGAGGGTGGGACTTTCGAAACTCGGGTTACTGGCAGCGAGCTGCGCAGTGGTTAGTAAAGATCTTACGACTGGAATGGGGACGTACCGAGAAGCCAACAATGGCCAGAACAAAGGCGGCGATCATCGAGCAGACGGAGAAGCCAAAAGCAGCCAGCTCGGACCTGGCGTACAGGGAGACGATATAACTCCAGAGCAGACTCGCGACACCGTAGAACCACATGACGGGGAACATGTAGCCAGGGAAGTACCAATTCTGGACGGCGGCGGAGAGGGCGAGCGTGCCGAGGGCGGCGATGATGGTAACGAAGATGACGTCGACCATGATGTAAGAGACCCAAAGGGGGTATGGGCGGACGTTGTTGGAGTATTGAAGGGCTCTGACCTTTTGCAGCTTTTCATACGCCGGGTAAAGGGCGAAGAAGGCTGGGTAGAGCGAGTGCATGAAGGCGAGTAGCTATCAGGTCAGCGGGGCCTTACGTAGGGAAACGATGGCACCTACAATGATGGCAACAAGACCAGAGTCGGCGTCATTCTGCAACCACGTTAGCTCTGGAGAGATCACGCTCCGGGCGTACGAACCGGTATGGAGGTACTGAAGAAGGCCAGCTGTACGGCGATGGGAACACCACTTGATGCTTGGCTCCACAGGTTTTGCATCAGAACGGGCACGTCGTAGCCAAGCTCAGGGTTATAAGCAATCGTCGGTTTGTTCGAGCGGTCGCCCATGTACAGGGCGCCTGGTGCAATGGTACTTGCGTTGTAGCGGACGCGCTGCTGGAAGCTGTCAAACCCGTCTTGAAAGACAAAATCTGACTCGAAGCTCTTCGAGTCATATCTCTCGCCGATAGGGAACTTGTCAATGGCGCGGAAGACTCCATCCCGAGCAGACCGCGGTCCGACGAGCATGGACCTGACACCCGAGCCTAGGGCGTCGGTGTATCCGGAGGCGGCGAGGTCGACAAGGAACGGTTCGTCAAATATAGACGGCTCGAAACTAGTGCAACTGGGGAGTTCGTATGGCACCTGGTCGAACCCTACAGTCGAGTACAGCATCGAGGTGATTGCCGGCGAGAAGGCAAGGGGAATAATCAAAGCCAGGATGTACCACCAGAAGCTGCCCCGGAAGATCGTCAGACGCTTTAGAGTCAGCGCCGCGAGTTGTTGAAGGAATGTGGTCCTGCGACCAGAGGACAGCTCATCAGATGTCTCATCCGCGGTGAGGGGTGCCATGTCACCTGTGTCCGTCTTCTCGAGCGCTGCAGGTTCGTCGGCGACCCGGAGAAATACGTCCTCGATCGTCGGGCCGGTGACCAAAACGTCAGGCAGCCCGGCCGCTTCCAGAGACGAGAGAAGCTTGGTTGCGGACGTGGAGTCGGGGACGGTGAAGACGGCTTCGCCTTGGTGGACAACCATCGGGTAAGGCGTGTGAGGGATGTCCTCCGTTCGGGGCACGCGAACACGGTAGCCTCCTCCGTGAGTGTTCTTCAGTGCAGCGGGTGATCCCTGGCAGACGAGATGGCCGCGCGAGATGACGACCACTTGGTCGGCGAGGACCTCGCACTCGTCGAGAAAGTGCGTCGTCAGGATGATGGATCGTTTTGCGCGCTCTGCTAGGACAATGTTCCAGATGGCCCGGCGTGAGACGGGGTCCATGCCGGTCGTGACCTCGTCCATGAGGCAGATTGAACTGCCTCCAGCAAGCATGCACGCCAGCTGAACCTTGCGCTTCTGCCCACCGCTGAGTGTGCCGACGCGACTGTTCATCTTGAGGCTCAGGTCGCAAGATTCGACAAGCTGTTCCAGCTCCGCACGTGTCGCGGTGCCGCCCTTGACGGCGTCCCAAATGGCGGCATGCTCCAGCACGGTCAGTTGCTCCCATTGGATGTTCCGCTGGGGACAGAAGCCTGTTGAATGTTAGAGTGTAACCACGCGAGAATCAGGGAATGCTTACCAATCTGTGACGTCGGGGCATTGATCTGGATCAACCCGCTCGTCGGCCTCTGTCGGCCAGTAATGAGATCCATCGTCGTCGTCTTCCCTGAGCCGTTGATACCCAATAGGCAAAGAATCTGCCGTTTCTGACTGGAGAAGTCCAGGGCATCGACCGCGACGAAGGGTCGGTACCTGCCGCAGCAGCACATGCGCTTCCATATCGAGGGGCGGTATGCCTTCGTCAAGCTCTTCACCTCGAGCGCCGTGGTACTTTCTTTGATACCCGTGTTGAATTTGCGTCGAAGGTTGCTCACTCCGTGAATGTACTTCTCGATGAAGATGGTGATCAGGGGAAAGGCGACGATGCTGAGACACAGGCAGGCCCAGAGTGTCCCAATATTGGCCCGCGGCACATTGACATCGGACGTGGGAGGTGCCGCGTAGATGTCTGCTGCCATGCCGGCCTTTTCGAATCGAGCCAGCGAGCCCAGGATAAAGACGTAGCTGCAGCCAGGGAAGAGAATGGAGAACATGATGGTTGGGGCCGCAGCCACAGGGTACTGCTCGCTGTCGATGAGCTGGGCAAAGGCGGCCATGCCAGCGATGGCGGCAACGGCGTAGATGGCAGAATATCGGACGGCAAAGGTCGCTCCGAACACGCAGGCGCTGGTGAGTGCCCATCCGGTCAGGACTTGCCATAGGATCGGGATGCCCGCGTTGGAGGTCGGCAAGAGGAGACTCGAAAATACTTAAAATGTCAGCAAGTCGACACGAAGCTCGGTATGGCAAACTCACTTCCACCCATGACTGCCCAGGACGGGAAATAAATAATGTCAAAGGCAATCACATAGCTCAAAACTCGGGCCGAGGCTGCATTCCCGCCCATGACATCAATCAGCTGCGCCATGCCCGATTCTCGCTCGTCTGCGATCGTGCCAACGACGTGGAAGACGAGGGAGAGCATGCTGATGAAGAGCACGATGCTCAGTCCGCTGAAGACCATGTCGATGAAGCTCTTGCGCTGCAATGCCTTGGCCTGTTCCTGCGTCGTGCGCGTGAACATGTACGTGTCGGGAATCATGGTTGAGTTGGTGATGGCCTGGTCGACGGCGAGCTGCCACGGGGTGTACGGGTTCGACGCCTTCTGGGAGACATCGAATCTGGAGGATACGCTGGATGAGCTCACGCGTATGGTGTAATTCCACTGCTTGTTGCCGGCGCTACTCAAGGGAGAGTCGTTGAAGACGACGGCGGCGTAGCAATCTGTGCGGCCATTGATGTCCGTGGGACACTTTTCCCTCAGCTGCCTGTCGCTCTCGAGGACGTCCACCTGACCTTTGAGGGGTGCTGAGATATCCTTGATCGCTGCTGCGACATCATCGCCTGCCTTTGGCGACTGCACGAAGTATACTTTGGCGTTGCTGGGAACGATGTCCGACAGGACTTGGGCGGGAGACGGACTGCCGATGCCGTATGTGTTGTTCGATGCGGTAAAGTTTTGGGACCCGAGGACCAGGGAGAGAATGAGGATCGGGATGACAAAGGAGCGGATCAGAGTGGACAGCCAGTTGCGCACCAGTGCGATGAGCAGGATCTTTTTGGTCAACGCCTGCGTTTGGCGAAGCAACAGACCGGTGCTTGAAAAAAACATTGTACGTGTAGTGAGCGTGTTGGTGAATTGCATCTACCAGGGCATGTCGAACGAGTATGTCAAGCCATGTAGGATTATTAAAACGGAAACCGACATTTCAATACTCTGGGAAAGCGCTTCTGAAGAGACTTGCCCAGGGCATTGTTGCAACTCAAGGTCAAGCTCGCAGTCCGAATAAAGCATGCTCAGCCACGGCAACTCCCAGGAGCTAAGCATTAGCATGGAGTGCATTTCGATGCAGCACAAGCGGGATTTGAATTCCTTCATCTGCGACCATGGCTAGCGGCCTCGTATGGAGTTCGGTGCGTGGTTCAGGTCAACAGGCAGCAGAATTGTGCGGCGGCTGAGTGGGTGACTGGGTGGTAGTGGGGAATCTCGCGAGGGTCGGGAGCAGCCGATCGATTTAATGCGGTTGCCTGAAAAAGGGGCAACCGCTCGTGGGGAATGTCGGGAAAGGAGCTGAAACTAGGGGCTCCGAATCCACATGTCGACAGGTTTTGACTGACTCGAAAAGACGTGGTTTGTGAAACGGGACTGAGAAGTGGCTTCAATCGGTCTCGATGTCGGGGCTCTTTAGTTGCAGCCTGGAGTAGCGTTGGCGATTGTTCTGCAAGTGATGCCCGGATTGATGTTGGAGCAAAGGCTAGGCCACGATCCTCATTTTGCCGGTGTCGTTGCCGTGTTTCAGGATATTTGAGCAGGCGGCCATACATTGTCGACTGATTGACTTTGCTGATGTCCGTCCACCGCTGTTCTGATATGCCGCTTACCTTCATTGACCTGGTTCATCGCCGGGGTACTTGGGCAGGACCTGATGTTAATTCGGGGCATTTGCGACCAGGGTGATACAAACACATTACTGAAAGTAGTCGAAATGCGTCGTGGCAGATCGACGTTGTAGAGGTCAGGGCATGATCGGTCAGGGGGGGTGTTGTGGAGGAAGAGGCTCGACCTCCGACTTGAGGGTCAATCTGGGGGAGATGTGGCAATGGATGGTAAGCCGGGCGGAGTAACGAGGCGCCCAGTGATGTATACATCCTTTCTTTCGCGTGTCTTGTGGATGCCCTCATTGATCTGTTTGGCTTCCCGGGCATGTTTGTGTGAACCGTCGTGACAGAGAACCATCTGCCTTCATGGGAGTCGCTTGTAGGATGCATCGTTAAGATGAGGCTAGGGCTCCTTCGAAGTTCGAGAAGACGGAGACGAGTTGCGAAATTGCCATGGAACACGAGAGACCACAGAGACACTAGAGAAGAGGTCAGCAAGGGATCAGACAAGCATCGAGGGAGCCTCACAGAACCGAGGCAATCAGTCCTGAGCACCACTCCAGTAGTAGCTGATGATCGAGGCCGTGCCCTGGGCAATGATGCATCGCAGCAATTCGATTGAAGTGAGATGAAATGATGAGGACACTGGAGTTGAGAGGGTTGGGGACAAACGGCCAGCGCACTGAGAGCAGGAGCCTTTCTTTGCTCCTTCTGTTTGACAAGGGGTGACCCGCTCCTTCCGTCGACAATGACCTGCTCCTTCCCCCTCATGTCTGATTGATTTCGGGAAGGAGCAGCCGCACCCAGCCGAAAACATCCAGAATTGTGTCGTCAAGACGTCGAACAGGGTATTATTATCTATTGCAAATGCACGTACATGCCACCATCAACGAGAACCTGCGACCCCGTCATCCACCCGCTCATATACTCGCTGCCCAGGAACACAGCCGGCCCGGCAATGTCGTGCGGCTTTCCGACGTCCATCGGGATGCGCTGGCGCAGGTACTCCCGCTTGACCTTGTTCTGCATGTCCATCTCGGCGAGCTGCGTGTGCACGGTGCCGGGCAGGATGGCGTTGCACCTAATCTTGTGCTTGGCGAGGGCGATGGCCATCGACTGGATCATGGAGAGCACGGCTGCCTTTGTGGGCGTGTAGTGCGTCTGGAGCCCGCCGCCCTGGAGGGCGCTGATGGAGGAGATGCCGATGATGGAGCCGCCGCGGCCCTGGGCGACCATCTGGCGGGCGGCCGCCTGGCACGCGTAAAAGGCGCCGTTGACGTTGACCTCCATGGTGCGGTCGAACTGCTTCTTCTCGAGTCTGGGGGGCTCAGGGTCAGCAAGCACAAAATTACAAGGGGCAGAAAAGCCTGACGAGGCAGAACGCACGTCAGAAACTCGGCAGGCTTGAAGATGCCCGCATTGGACACGAAAATATCGAGGCCGCCAAACTCGTCTGTCGCCGAGCGCACGAGGTGCTCGCAGGCAGCCGGATCCGTGACATCGCCGGCGACATCAATAACGCGGCCGGCCGGGACGTCCTGGGGTCCGTGCTTGGCAATCTCGGCGGCTTCCTGGTGGAGGCTCTTGCGGAGGGTCTCGTCGGCGGGGAGACCGAGGTGGTTGACGGCGACGTTGGCGCCCTGGCGGAGGTACTCGAGGGCGATGGCTCTGCCGATGCCCGTGGTGCCGCCGGTAATGCAGGCGGTCTTGCCGCGGAGGATTCGCCAGGGAACGGAAGCCATTGTGAGATGCCGAGCGTGTTGCGTTGTCTGGAAAGGTGACGGCGGCGTCGGGCGGGCTGCTCTTTAAGAGGGAGGACATGTGGGGAACGAGCTCGTCTCGAGGGCGGTGGGATCGAGTCGGCTAGTTGGGCCCCCGGGTTTTCGAGACAACTCCACGTTTCCCCCCCAAGTCAATCAACCATGACAACGCCCAAGGATAGCAGCAGCCAGCGATACTTTACGCGGAACCGGCTGTCGCGGGGGCAGGGCCTGCGCAAGACGACGGGATGGTGAGTGAGGTCAGCTCCAAGGGGCGTCGGGCAAGCTGACGAGACAGTCTGACCTGCCGTCGCCGGCACGTCAAGTGCGACGAGGCCAAGCCGACGTGCGCCAACTGCGAGAGGGTGCGCAAGACGTGCGAGTACGCGGCACCACGCGATGCGCCGTCATCCACGGCAACCAAGTCGTCGCCGGCCGAGGCGCGGTCGTCCGAGGAGAGGCTCGAGGTGACTGAGTGGACAGAACCCCCCGCCGAGACGACAACCATGAACACGCCGCTGGACTGGGGCATCGCGGCGCCGACGGCGACGTCGGGCCTCAACGTGGACACGGCGACGACTCTGTGGGCGGAACTGCTGCTGCAGGATGCGGCGCTCCAAGACTCTGGGTTCGTGGGCGACGCCGACATCTTCGCCAACGCCGAGGTGCCGCTGACGACGCCGCCGACAATGCGGCTGCGACCGTTGGCGAGAGAGGCGTGGCAGTCGAGCATGACGCTGCAGCTGGCGCCCGATGAGCACCAGCTGTTCCAGAACTTTATACACAACCTGAGCCGGTGGATGGACTTTTTCGACCCCCTGCGGCCATTCGGGACCCTCGTCCCGCGCCTGGCGGTGAGTGAGCGCGCGAATCCCTGCTCCAGACGGCACTGACGACGACAGCTGCGCAACGTGGGCCTGCTCAACGCGATCCTCGCGCTCTCGGTGCGGCATCTGTCGCTGAACCTGCGCTTTCAGCGGGCAGACGAGGAGGCGCAGAGCCCGCTGGACGCGCTGCCGTACTACTTCAAGACGCTGCACTTCATCCAGGAAGCGATGCAGTACGACTCGTACAAGAACAGCCAGGAGCTGCTGGCGACGGCGTCGATCGTGTCGGCGTACGAGATGCTGGACGGGTCGCGGCAGGACTGGGAGCGGCACCTCAAGGGCCTCTTCTGCATCCAGCGGTCGCAGACGATCCACGGGGACTCGGGGGGCCTCAAGGGCGCCGTGTGGTGGGCGTGGCTGTGCCAGGATGTGTGGGCGGCGTTCCGCGAGGGCCGCAAGCCGTTCACGTTCTGGCGGCCGGACCGGGTTCTGGGGCTGCTGACGCCGCATGAGCTGGCGGCGCGGTCGGTGTATTTGTTCGCGCAGGCCGTGGCCTTTTGCTCCAAAGAGGAGGTCGTCAACGGGCACGCGGCGCCGCTGGCGCGCATCGCCCAGGCCGAGTCACTGCGGGCGCGTCTGGAGGAGTGGCGGGCGCACCTCGGCGCCGAGTTCGAGCCGATCCCCCAGGACACGGTCGGCAAGGGGGCGTTCGAGCCCATCTGGATACATCCGCCGGCCAACGCCGTGGCTGTGCAGATGTACTACTGCTCGCACATTTTGTTGCTGCTGCATCGGCCGGCGCTCGGCGGGCTCGACGTGTACAACTCGCAGCGTCGCGAGCTGACGGACTGCACCAACAAGATTTGCGGCATCGCCATGATGACGAGGGACGACCCGTCGAGCGTCATGTGCTCGCAGGCACTGTACATCGCAGGCATGACGCTCGAGGGGGCCGAGCAGCGGCGCCTCGTGGTGGAGCTGCTCGAGCAGTGCTGGCAGCGGGCGGGCTGGCCCATGCGGTCGCTCGGCGAGGACCTCCAGATGCGGTGGGAGTCGGGTTCCACGGGGCCGTGAGCGGGTCCTCTCGTCTCGAGGGCATTCCCCCCTGGGGGGCCCCCGGACAACCCCGGACCTGTCGTACCCCGTCCATATCAAACCTGTTGCGCCGTTGGCCGTTGCTCGACTTGCACTCGACATCCGTCTACACACGCCGCCATGACAGTACACGTTGACAGGCAGGACTCGTCCTGGAGAACGCACGACCGGGCCTTCCAGCGCGTGCTGGGGCCTTCGCCCTCGCTGGAGCTGCTGCTCTCGGTGGACGCCTACGCATTCGCGCACGAGGCGGGGGTCTTCTTCGCGGACCACGACGAGCTCTTCATCACGAGTAACCGGATACACGACAAGCAGGGCAACCAGAGCGTGCAGATCACAAAGGTGTCGTCCCTCGGGTCCCCGACGGGGCCGGTCCGCGAGGAGATCGGGGCCGAGGGCATACACATGGGCAACGGCGGCGTCAACTACAGGGACGGCATCCTGTTCTGCGCGCAGGGCTCCGTGACGGCGCCGAGCGGGCTGTTCTGGATGTCGCGCGAGGCGCCGTACAAGACGGAGGCGGTGCTGACGAGCTACCACGGCGTGCCCTTCAACTCGCTCAACGACGTGGTCGTCGCGCGCGACGGCAGCATCTGGTTCACCGACCCGTCCTACGGCTCGGAGCAGGGCTACCGGCCGCCGCCCTCGCTCCCCAGCCAGCTGTACCGGTACGACCCGGCGACCGAGTCGATCCGGGCCATGGCCGACGGCCTGGGGCACCCCAACGGGGTGTGCTTCTCGCCCGACGAGCGGACCGTCTACGTGACGGACACGGACAAGGTGCATGGCAGCGGCAACAGCCGGTTCAACATGCCATCCTCCATGTGAGCTGCCCGCCTTCTGAATGACTGCCACCCGCTGACCCCCCCAGATACGCGTACGACGTGCAGCACCACCACGGGCAGCCGTTCCTGTGCAACCGGCGGCTGTTCGCGTACGCCGAGGTGGGCATTCCCGACGGCATCAAGTGCGACACGGACGGCAACGTGTACAGCGGGTGCGGCGACGGCATCCACGTGTGGTCGCCGGGCGGCGTGCTCCTGGGGAGGATCCTGGTGCCGGGGGGCGTGGCCAACTTTTGCTTCGGGCGCGGGGGCGAGGTCTTCATCTTGAACGAGCACAGGCTGTGGAGGGCGCAGCTGGACACGACGGTCCGGGGGGCTCTGCTAGGCATCTAGAGGTTAGAGGCTAGACCGCGAGACGACTGAATAAGATTGAACTCCACCGAGTCATGCGTTCCCTCGAGACGACGGTGATCGACGTCATGGCGGGAGGCGCCCGATCTTGGCATGCGCCATGCCCTGTCGGGGAACAAGGATCCGCGGCGCTGGGTCTCGTCCGGTTAGGCGGGAGGGCATCGTGAGCGGCGCCGTTCCATGGAAGGCTTCCAAGAAACGCCTCCGACCTTCTTCACCCGCAGTCCCGCACCCCCGCGTGGCTCCCCGCTTCGCAAGATTTCCCCGCCCTCGCCACGAGGGAGTCGGAAGGCATCGGGGAGGGCCTGGCGTCTGGAGCCTGGCGTCTGGGGTACCGCGCCGAGCCTGGGGTCCGACCCGACGGGACGAAAGACATAAAGACGACAGGTGATGCCCTCGTCCTCCGCCTTTCCCTCTGCATCACCCCAGATTCACCCCAGACCATCGACACAATGAGCCCCGGACACGAATCGGCAGTCATCGGCGCCGCCACGCTGGCCCGCGCCCACGCCGGCAACCACGTCGGCGGGTTGCGCGGTCTCTGGGCCGACCCCAAGATCCTCTACATCGCCATGTTCTCGTCTCTCGTACGTCTCCAACACGGAATCCTCCCCTGACAACCGTGACTGACTCTCCTCTGACTCTCAGGGCGGCCTCATCTTCGGCTACCAGCAGGCCGTGCTCGGCCAGGCCTTCGTCATGCACTCGTTCGGCGAGCGGTTCCCCGAGATCGCCAACGACTCGGGCCAGCAGGGCTGGCTGACGGCCATCCTGCAGCTCTCGGGCTGGTTCGGCGCCCTCGTGTCCGGCGTCACGTGCGAGGTCATCTCGCGCAAGCGCACCATCTTCGGCTGCTGCCTCTGGGTCATCCTGGGCACCTACCTGACCGCCGGCGCCAGCACGGGCGAGTGGCTGTACGCCGGCCGCTTCTTCACCGGTCTCGGCGTCGGCGCCCTGTCTGCGGCTGGGTGAGTTTCTGACTCCCTCGTGATGATTGCCTCCCTCGTAACAACACAGCTAACGCTCGCTCGACAGCCCCCTGTACAACGCCGAGCTCGCGCCCCCCGAGATCCGCGGCCTGCTCATCGCCATGCAGCAGCTGGCCATCACCGTCGGCATCATGATCGCGTACTGGATCACCTTCGGCTCCAACTTCATCGGCGGCACGGGCGAGGGCCAGTCCGACTGGGCGTGGCGCCTGCCCCTGATCATCCAGGGCATCCCCGCCATCATCCTGGCCATCGGCATCTGGTTCCTCCCGTACTCGCCGCGCTGGCTCGTCAAGCAGGGCCGCTACGACGAGGCCCTCAAGTCGCTCGGCAGGCTGCGCAACGCCGAGACGGACGACCAGCTGATCCAGATCGAGTTCCTCGAGATCCAGGCCGAGTGCCTCTTCGAGCGCCGCATGTTCGCCAAGAACTTCCCCGGCCAGGCCGAGAAGTGGGGGCACAACCGCTGGTTGTCCGAGCTGGCCCAGTACGCCCAGATCTTCCAGTCCAAGGACGCCTTCAAGCGGGTGGCCATCGCCTCGTGCGTCATGGTGGCCCAGCAGTTCAGGTGAGTACAGACAGAAGCTTTTCCCTGGCCTGATGCTGACACCCCCCAGCGGCATCGACGGCATCATCTACTACACGCCCATCATCTTCCGCTCCCTCGGCCTCACCGACAGCACCACGTCCCTGCTCGCGACGGGCATCACGGGCGTCCTGAACGTCGTCACCACAATCCCCGCCGTGCTCATCATCGACCGCGTCGGCCGCAAGCCCCTGCTCTACTGCGGCTCGACCGGCATGCTCATCACCATGGTCATCGTCGGCGTGCTCGTCTCGCAGTTCCAGGACGACTGGGTCGCCCACTCGACCGCCGGCTGGGCGTGCGTCGTCATGATCTGGCTCTACATCATCAACTTCGCCTACTCCTGGGGCCCCGTCTCCTGGACCCTCATCGCCGAGGTCTTCTCGCTGTCCATCCGCGCCAAGGGCACCTCCATCGGCGCCTCCACCCAGTGGCTCCTCAGCTTCGTCATCGCCCTCGTCACGCCGCGCATGCTCGAGAGCATCTCCTGGGGCATGTACATCTTCTTTGCGGGGTGTCTGGCGGCCGGCATGGTGTTTGTCTACTTCTTCGTCCCGGAAACCAAGGGCAAGACCCTCGAGGAGATGGACCAGGTGTTTGGGTGGGTGAACCTGTGCGACCAACGAAGAGACCATGCTAACGTCGCGTCAGATCCAAGTCGAGCACCGAGGACCTCGCCGTGCTCGCCGCCGTCCAGGAGGAGAACGGCCTGCTCCGGGCCATCAGCGGCATGGGCGTCACGACCCCCGCGGACGAGAAGCTCTCCGTCGAGCAGGTGCGTCAGGTCGATTGAAGCCGGACACGTTCTCACAGGTTTTAGCCTCGCTGTACATAAAAGGCACTGTACATAGGACGGGACTTGTACATTAGTGTGCTGTTAGCCGGGAGCTGCAGGTGGCTGTATCCAGGCTGGCGGCCACTCAATTGCTTCACGTATCTGGCCATCGTGATGTGTGGGATGTGATCCGGGGCTCCTGGCACTTCTCGAAGGAACGAGTCGGAGCTGTTCAATGACGTCGCTTCCTGGCACGTGAATGTTGAGATGTCTGAGTCAATTCAACTGAACTGAAATCTAAAGCCGTCATTCGTAAGGGGTATCTAGTCGTGGCATACCGGCATCTATGCAGTCAGCAGATCATAAACCATCACCCTCCCTCTCCTTGACATCCTCGACGCAGTCCTGCCAGGATATCCACTTCATGTAGGCGCACTCGATCAAAGCGATCAGAACCATGCCGCAGCCGAGGCCGACCCACAGCCCGTCGAGCTTGAGGTCCGGGGAACCCAACTCGAGCCAGATGGCGAGCGGGACGGCGGCGAGGTAGTTGACGAGCAGGACGACCCAGGCGGCGACGTGCTGTCGTGCGAGGCCGCGGAGCACGCCGTTGCAGCCGGCGATGATGGCGTCGATGATCTGGAACGCGGCGACGGACAGCATGGAGGCGGTGGCGATGCGCTGGACGACGGTGTCGTCGGAGAAGACGGCGCTGAGCTGGTCGCGCAGGGCGAAGAGGAAGAGGCCGTCGAAGAGGCCGATGCCGACGAAGACGACGGCGTAGAGCAGAGCGGCGCGGCGGGCAGCCTGCACGAGGCCCGCACCGATGAGGTGACCGACGCGGGTGCTGACGGCGACACTCACGGAAAAGGGGATGTGCCACATGATGATGGAGACGGTGTTGAGGATGGTCTGCGCGGCGAGGTGGTTGGCTACCGGGGTTAGCAATATTCTGGAGTTCCTGATGCTGTCTCGGCCTGGTTCACGTACTATCAATATACGACGCGCTGATCATGAGAATCTCAAAAGCTAGCCACTCGGCCATGTTGACGGCCGACCCAGCGGCGGACAGGCTGACCATGGGCCCCCACTCGCGCAGGGCGTCGAGGGACCAGCCGCCCCAGCACTCGTGGGACCACTTCCCAAGAAAAACGGTGTAGAGCAGCAACAACAGAGGCCGCAGGTTGTTGGCGAGGGCCTGGCCGAGGGCGGCACCGCCGAGCCCCATGCCGAGCCTGATGGCGAAGAACCAACTCAGAAAGGCGTTGACGGGCGTGCAAAGGACGAGAACGACCATGGCGGACTTGAAGTCGCCCTGGGCCTGGAGGAAGCGCTTGCCGGCCTCGAAGAAGGCGTAGCCCGGCAGGCCGACGAGGCTGATCTGGAGAAAGAGGCCGGCGGCGACAGCGACGTCGTGCTGGCGGACGAGGAGGGGCAGGATCCATGGGGAGGCGAGCCAGAAGGCGCCGACGGGGACCATGACGAGGGTCATGAAGAGGATCATGCGCTGGACGTGGAGGCCGACGCCGGTGAGGCGGCCGGAGCCGTAGGCCTGGGCGCAGAGGGTGTCGAGGGCGGTGGCCATGCCCTCGAAGAAGGTCAGGCCGATGATGTTCATGGTGGTGAGGCCGATGCTGGCGGCGGCGAGCTCGTCCGAGCCGATGTGGCCGGCCACGATGGTCGTGATGACGGTGAAGGAGTACTGGAGCAGGTAGGTGGCGACGAGGGGCGCGGAGTACTGGAGGAGCAGGCGGGCCTCGTACCGAAGGGTTCCATCACGGGCTGCGTGCGCGGGCGCGGGCGCGACCGTGGCCAGCAGCGGCGTCGTCTCGGCCTCGATCCCGCGAGAAGACATGGTGTGGTGGGAGGGGAGGGTGTTGGGATGGGTGTCGAGAGAGGAGAGGTCACTTGGTCACCGAGATTTCAAGGCAGGTGATTACTAAGCTTTTGATTACCTCACTAACATGTCCCCACTGTAAAAGCGCCACGATCCGATAGTGCGATCTAACTTTTCCTCTCCGTGCGCGCGCCACGACTAAACAGTACAGCCTCTCTCACCTCACACACCGAGAGCTTCCGTGTGCGGCGTGCAACACATCGCTTTCTTGCGGTTCTCCAAGCATGTTTTCCAGCCTGACCACACCTCGTGTCTCATGACGACTTCGAAAGGGTTGCAATCGTTGTGTTCGCAAAGCCCATGGCCGAGCCAGTGGCAGTTGGTGAAAGGCTTTTCGGAGTAACGTTCTTTCTTACAGCAGAATTTGTCGGACCATGGTAAGACGGGGTCGAAAATCCAGTCACCCAGCTGCCACTCGTCATCCGGACATGTGTGGCTGGGAATGTTAGCGTGTGTGCTCGTAGTGTACACAGGGGAGACCTACAACAAACCACGCCTCCACGTGCAGTGCTCCATCAGGTCGTCGTATTCCGGCAGAGGGCAAGAGAAGTGACGCTGGTTGTTGTTCCACTGACATTGAACGCCCTCTTGGTCCTTGTGAACGTCGGGCGTACCACCATACTTTGAGCGGAAGAGAATCATGTCGCCCGGGGCTCCGGTGCCGTGGTAGCAGTCCTGCCACTCGCACCGTTTGCCGACGGGGATCTTGTCGATGTACTCCTCGGCGCAGCAGATGGGCCTGGCTTCGCCTCTGCCGTTCTGCGATGCTGTCAGGAGGGGGTAATGGACGGGAGGGGTGCAGGACGTACGTAGTCACAGTGCTCATAATCAAAGCCGACAATGCCGTAACCGTCACGACAGAGGCCGTCTTGATTGGGAACATTGATGTTGACGCATTCTCGGACTTCACGATAGCAGTCGAAGCGCTCGAAAAAGTGGAGGCGATCGTGGTGCCAGTCCCCGATGCCCATTCTGGGGACGAGCACATGTTCGGCGGTCGAGTTGAAGGGGGGGATGACGGCGGCGGCGGCTGCTGCCACGAAGGCGAAGACTGCGTACATGGGCATGTCTGTTTGGTGGATGGTGGGTGATGATGGTGGAAGACGGCCAGTGGCAGGGTAAGTAATCAGTGATGTGGTCAATGATGGTAGGAAGCGGTAAGCTGTCGAGACATTCGACAGGAGGGAGGCCCTTTATGGGAAACATGATGCGTTTAGACTTTCAAGTTGTTCTCGTGGCTTGGCAAGGCCTGCGAAAGAGGCGCCTGAATGGAACCTTGGAGGACCACGAAGATCCAGCACAGGGCTGCAAATAAAGTTGACATGACTTGCGTTCAGCCACCTCATGATGGGAGTGTTCAGAAGTCAGCAGCAGCCCCCGAGGTGACTCCCCCAAGGTTGAAGATGCATGATCGTGGCTTCAGCCATTTGCAGACACTTCAATGTAAACCTTCAACTCATTGATCGGTCACGTGCCAGACTTGACAATGCATGGCGTCCAGGTTGTTTGCCCTGCAGAAGCGCGTATGCGAGGTCAGGCTTGGTGGTGGTCGAGACGCATCTGCAGACGAGTCGAGGCAGACTCGGGACCGAGGATGCAGGGCTGTGCATGGAGTGAGGCGACGCTGTTGCAGCGACAGACAAGATACAGGACCCTTATCAATGTGATGCCACGCACCATCTCCCACACCTTGGGGCACCCCGACCGGCCAACGTCGTCGCAATGTCGTCGCAACGTCCCCAACCTTGGTGACTCGGTGAGTCGGTCAATCGCCCCTCGGTCAATCACCCTCGGTGACCCGGTGACACGTGCTCGGTCGGCCGCCTCCGGTGCCCGGGCTCCACCTAACCCACGCCGGGACGGCACCAGGCCAAGCTGCCAAGCCTTGCTTCGGGCATTTGGTTGAGCCATTTCCGGGCGCGCCACGCCAGCGTGACACCAGTCCCCATCTGGAGTAGCATGGCACCAGGCCACATCCGGACTGGCGCGGCAGGGAGGACGCTTGGCCTGAAGAAGATGCTCGCGTGCCATAGGCCAACTTGGCCGGGCGCATTTCGCATCGTTGGCCGAGGGCATTCCTGCACTCCCGCCAAGTCGACCGACAGGAGGGCATCTCTGTTATTGCCCAGACCTGGGCGCCCAGCCCAGGAATCAAGATTTGATCGGCCCTCTTGGGACACCATTTTGGGGTTGCAGAACCCTTTTTGCCAATGGCGCCACCCGTGGCACCAAGAAGGGGACTGAGCTTGTCTGAACGTTGGACGTTGAACGCCCCGACCTCGACTTCACTTCAACCATCAGTCCAGTCTTCCCCCTCGTCTGGGGGAGGATCCTGCCCCGGCTCGCGAGGGGACGCCACTGACGGCATCGTGGGCGCTGTGGGGGGTTGCCCGTCCCCTTGTAATCGAGCTGGACCCTCCCACCATCTCGCCGGAGCCCCTGCTGGCTGTCCTGCGGTGCTGACTCTGTCGTGACATTGGCTGCTTGGCGCGGCTCCCAGAGGGCTAGCCCCGGTCAGGCATAGAGGGAACGAGTTTTTTCGGCCCTTGCTCGCTGCTGTGCAGACTGCCAGGACCTGGCCGGCGGTACGACGCCGCGCCCGCGCGCCATAGTCAGCCTCGTACCGCCCCCAGGGCGTTTCTTTGATGCGCATGCTTTCCGCCGGCGCGACAAGTGCGGTCGATCGGGGGGCGAACCCGGTCACGAGCACGGCTTTCTTTTTGGCTTCTCCGTTCTCCGTTCTCCAGCTGCCAGATCTCTGGGGGAGGAGCCCAGATCGTGGCCCGTTCGTGTGCTGGCCCAGACACGGGCCCGAGACACCATATTCCTTACGTCACGCCAACCTCGATAGGCCGACGCAAAACAGAAGCATCAGCCCATCCAGAAGACAGATCAATGTCGCCCACCCCGGCCGCCCTAGCCCCGAACCGTCGTCGCGCGGGCTGGTGGTGGTGTGGTTCGCCTGCCGGGATCAGCCAGCTTCGAGTCCCAGGCTCGTGGGCGTCGGACAGGCCGCAGCAGCGTGGTGCACCTTGGCCGTGCCGAGCCCCCACTGTTCCGTCTCGACCGGGGGCCTCCACCAAGGAGATGAGCCTTGAAGATGCACTTTGTACACCCTGAGACCTTTCGCCGCTCGACGGGCTGCAGATCGAGCCTGGATAGAGGCGCGCCCCCCCGCTGTGCCGCTCGAGTACAAAATCCCGCGCCTCTCCCGTTCCTCGTCCTGCAGCCTTGCGCCTACCCTTCATTCCTCTGTTCCCCCCTACAGAGCACACGCAACAACAATGTCTGCCCCTGTGGAGAAGAGCATCGGCCAGGCCCCCTTCGTCGGCGACGACGGGGCCGCCTACGAGAAGCGCAGCAACAGCGGCGAGGACGTGGGCGAGGGCCTCATCGAGCGCGACAATGCCGACCACCTGAAGCGCCATCTCGGCAACCGCCAGATCCAGCTCATCGCCATCGGCGGCGCCATCGGAACCGCCCTCTTCGTCAGCATCGGCGGCGGTCTACAGAAGGGTGGCCCCGGCTCCCTGCTCATCGCCTTCCTCATCCAGGCCATCATGGTCGCCTTCGTCACCACCGGCCTCGCCGAGATGGTCGTTTACCAGCCCATCTCGGGCTCCTTCATTCGGTTTGGTGGTGCCTGGGTCGACGAGGCCTGGGGCTTCATGACCGGCCTGAACTTCTTCCTCTACGAAGCCTTCCTCATTCCCTTTGAGATTGCCGCCCTGAACCTGGGTAAGAGCTGCCGCCGACTGTGTGTCTCGCATCGCTGACATGTGCCAGTCCTCGAATTCTGGTCCGACAAGATTCCCGTTGCCGCCGTGATCGTCGCTTGCATTGGTACGTGACCCGACGCCGCCCTGCTCGATAAATGCTAACAGACACAGTGCTCTACGGACGTACGTATCGGGACACCAACCCCTCGCGGGCCTTGCTAACACAGCGCAGTGCTCAATGTTGTCGCCGTGCAGTACTTTGGTACGTTTTCTCCCCCCTCCCCCATGCGAGACAGTGAAGGTTGTGATTGAGTGTTGCGCCCGTGTTGTCGGTGATGCTGTCTCGGTGCTCGTCTCGCATGCTCTCCCACGTGTCTCGATGCTAACCCCCCACAGGTGAGGCCGAGTTCTGGCTCGCCGGAGGAAAGGTCATCCTCATTCTGATCGTCTTCTCCTTCACGTTCGTGACCATGGTCGGCGGCAACCCCCAGGGCGACGCCTACGGCTTCCGCTACTGGAGCAACCCGGGCGCGTTCGCCGAGTACCTCGACACGGGCTCCATGGGCCGCTTCCACGGCTTCATGGGCGCCATGAGCTCCGCCCTCTTCACCGTTGTGGGACCCGAATACCTGTGCGACCGCTCCCGCTCCACCCCCGCTTGCTGTCGGTGATCTAATCGTGAAAACTAGTGCCATGGTCGCCGGCGAGGCCAAGCACCCCCGCCGCTACCTCAAGGCCGGCTTCAAGACCGTCTACTGGCGCTTCGGCTTCTTCTTCATCATCGGCGCCCTCTGCGTCGGCATCGTCCTGCCCTACACCGACCCTCAGCTTGACGCTGCCGGCTCCGGAACCGCCGACGGCTCGCCCTACGTGATCGCCATGTCCAACATGGGTGTTGACGTGCTGCCTCACATCGTCAACGCCCTGCTGTGCACCTCCATTTTCTCCGCCGGCAACGCCTACACGGTATGTGTGTCCGTGCCCGGACTGTGCGGCCCCCCCGCTGACTCGCCCAGTACTGCTCCATGCGCTGCCTGTACGGCCTCGCCCTGCAGGGCCACGCCCCGGCCTTCCTGAAGAAGTGCTTGAAGAACGGTATTCCGATTTACTGCTTTGTAAGTTTTAGCCGTGCTGAAGTTGCTCTGCGCTGGCGGGCCTCGTCTTGCAACATTCACTAACATCACCAGGGCGTCGTCATGCTGTTCCCCTTCCTGGCCTTCTTCCAGGGTAAGACTCTCTGCCGAACCTGTTCGTAGCGTCTGCTGACTCATCTAGTCTCCGCCGGAACTGCCAAGGTCGTCGGTATCCTCCAGAGCTTGACCAGCGCCAGTGGTCTGATCAACTACGTAAGACGCCCCGGCCGAACATGAAATTCGTAGTGCTAACCCCCCTAGATCTCCATTGCGACGACGTACATCTTCTTCCACCGCGCCACCAAGGCCCAGGGCATCGACAGGAGGACCCTGCCCTTCAGGGGCTACTTCCAGCCTTACCTCGCCTACGTTGGCCTCTTCTGGATGGTCCTGATGGTCTTCACCTTTGGCTACACCGTTTTCATGGCTGATACCTTCGTTCCTCTCGACTTTTTCAGCTATTATCTCGTACGTTATTCTCGCGTCTTTGCTGTATTTTTGGAGCAATTTTCGGCCAGATCCGAGTTGTTTTGGCGGAGTTACGACACATTTCAGTTGTCCACCTGTCTCCGGCCCCCAACGACGCACGGTCTCCACAATGCTTCACAGAGCAATTGCTGATACATCCCCAATAGATGCTCATCGTCAGCTTCCTGGCCTTCTGCGGCTTCAAGCTATTCAGACGCACGCGCTTCGTCCGCCCTCACGAGGTATGTAGACCCCTGTCACCTCCCTGCGAACCCCAAAGACTAACCACTCCTCAAACAGGCCGACCTTGTCTGGGACAAGCCCGTGATCGATGCGTACGAGCGCCAGTTCACTGACACCCCGACCCGATTCCGCGACGATATCAAGAAGATGTTCCGCTTCGGCAAGAAGAGCCATAATGAGAATGAGCTGGCCGCTGACCGCTCGTAATGAGGTGGCACGCAACAGTTTGATAGAACAATACATACATTGTACATTCACATCGAGTGCTGCCCTGGGAGGCTGTCATGTTTGCTGAGGTCGTTGGAGAGGATGCCGGGCGTTGGCCGGGTCGTCCGTCCCATGTCCCACTTTAATACGCCTCCCGCACGGGGGGCGCCCCGACCCGGATGTGTGGCTGGTGGACGACTTGCCCGGGGGAGACAGGCGGCGATGACCTCCTCTTACGGTAGTTGCCCGCGTGCTTCCAGTCCAGGCATGGGCTACGCGACCAAAGGTGATGGCCCGTCCCTCGACGTCAAGAAAGCCGAACAAGGTCCATGCTCCGGGCTCGACTGTCACGAACATGCAGTCTTGTGACTTGACAGATGGCCACCTGTTTTGTTTCCGCGTGGCCTTGCTCCTCTGTCGACTCCTAACCATCTTGCCTACCTGAATCTCACCGTTCTTTGCTCCCTGCCTCCTCTCTACTGATTTCTCTTCTGTCGATGTTCTCTACATTCCCCTTCTTCACACTGTCCCAGAAAGCTCCGGCGCACAGTGCAACCCGTCAACAGAAGGAGCGAGGATGGCACCTACCGTTCTCACCCGGACAGGCAGTTTCAGGCCGATGCTTCCAGTTACGTCAGCATGACTTCTTTGTCTCCTCTCCATGCTCTCTCTTCATCCCCTCGCCTTTAACAGGCCCTGCCGCCCTGCCTTCGATCCCACGCCGACTCATGCCTGATCTGTCTTCTGATGGCGAGTGCTTGGATCTATTTAGAGATGGCATGCTATTCTGACGCTCTCCCAGCACGGCCTCATCCAGCCGCCGCAAGGTCGCGTAATATAATCCGAATGTCATATGAAAGTCCAGACCACAAGTCACGCGACAAGCGCAGCGGAGACGAGTCTCATGACACGGTTCTAACCACCTTCCGCATGAGAGCCGCTCGTCAGCGGGCATCAGCACAGACAAAGCAACAAGCATCGCCTTGCCAGACTCTCCATAGAGCCTTCGCCGTTCAAAGTGCTTGGCGAGTCTCCCAGTGGTTCAACAAGCGGCCGCGACAACACAGGGCTCTCCGGTGAACAGGATGTCGGATGAGCAGCAGCTTCATGGGCAGACCGTTTGGAGAGAGGCCTGTTCAAGAAGCGGACTATCAGATAAGTATCAGCTTCGCAGACAGGCTATTAAACAAGAGGCTTATTAAAGAAGCAGGCTCTTTAGCGCCCGCCTTGCCCACCCTATAGCTATTATAGGGCGCCCCTTCAGCACAGCAGTTTCTTTCTTGGCAGGTATTAAAAACTAGCGCGAAATATATTATTATCGCCTATTATTACTAAACAGGCCCAGATCACACCTTGAGGAGTACCCAGGCTAACTTCCTAACACCTTATTATAGCTATAAGGAGGTGACCCGCCATGTGACGGCGCAGGAGCCAAATGTGATGGCTCTATAGATAGGCCCTTCTATTAGTATTATTATCTATACTTCTACTATCTATCACGAGAAAGCGCTATAAGCCTTTATTATAACACTCTCGAGATGGCAGAGTTGTGTCCTGACGCCTAGCCCACTACCTCCCTATCAGTCCTACGGCCAAGCCCCCGAGGTTGTGCGCTACAACTGCGGCCGCCGAACTGAATAGAAAGATACCTACATCAAACAGGATCAGCACAGTTCCATCGCAGCATAAAGGCATCTCCGTCAGTTGAAGTGCTCACCATATAAATATGTTGGCCCAGTTACATAATAACTTTGTTTTCCTTATAACCATCCGGAACATGAAAACAAAGGTCGAGAGAGTAGCCTGAAAGCAAAACAGCCTTTAACGCGCCGGCACGTTAGTGTATCCATTGCCTAGCTGGGTCCATTGTAGGGACAGACGTAGTGGTATGTCCTCTAAATCAGGGAGGAGGAGAGCTAGGGCGTCAGGGCATGATTCTACTAGCTCGAGAGTGTCATGACGAAACCCGATAGCACTCTCTCGTGGTAGATAGCAGAGGTATAGATAATAATACTTATAGAAAGATACCTATATAAATAGGTGTTAGTATAACTCTATCTTAGTGCTAAGGTATCTTTATTAGATAGGGTACTTACTATATAGCTATATTAACCTAGATATATAATAGCTTTATTCTCCTTTAAATAACCTAAAATATAAAACTAATATTTATAAGAGTGGCCTATATTATATTGAGTTGGAAGAAGAAATGAGGACTGAGTCTGTGTATTGTGCGTAGAAGAGGTTGAATGTGCTAGTTAGCTAGATAAAGGCTTAGTGTATGAGCACCTCGCCCGGTATTGGCCTTGGTCGACTTTCTCACGACCGAGCAAGGCTCCTCGTCGGTGACCTCCTCTTTCCTCAGCTCCCTTCATAGGTTCTCAAAAGAGATCAAGAGATAGCATTAATCCAAGGGCGTCATCGGCTGCTTCTTGGTTTCGTCGCAGTTGCATTGACTGGGCGCAGGTTCGCCCTGCAAAATCTTTGCGTTCAGGTCGTCAACAGTTGCCGCGACGGTCCTCCATGCCTCGAGTATGTCATCGCTTTCAATCCATTTGCGAATCCCATTCGCAGCGACGATGTTCAGCCAGCTTGCATCGGACGACACCAGGAATATGTACTTGACGTCGAAGTCGACGTTGGCGAGAAAGGCGCTACTTGTACGGATCAAGGTGTAGAAGAGGGGGCAGAGTAGGCTGGAGAAGTCTCTTGAGTGCTTCTGAAGCCCGAGAGGCAGGAACAGGTATGGGTTAGGCCAAACTCCGGCCCTCTCTGGCAAGGGTCGGCATCCAGCCTTCTTCATGGTCCAACTCCTGGCCTGGTAAGCCCTGATGACTTCCGGGTCCTAAGCCCGCGAATGGGCATCCAGGCCATATGATGGGCTCCGCCCCTGGTTCTTGAGAGACCCTTGTCGGAATTCGCTGGTTTCTGGTAGCGGACAAACGTCATCAACCCGGCGTGGTTTCACATGCGAGCTCGGGCATCGGATGCCTCATTCTTGCACCTTTCGGCTTTCGGCTTTCAGTGTCTCAGAATTGATGTAGGCTAGCTTTGTGACAATGGAGTAGGATCCAGATAGCATGACGGGTTATGGCGCAAGGAATCTGATAGGTCTTCCAGGCAAGGCCTATTTATAGCAGCTCTGAGGTATGCTACCCATCACCGAAAGCACACTGGGGCGGTTTGCCTGGGCAATGTCGTTCAGGTTGGGCCAGCGATTGACTGTGTCGACTAACAGGGCACAGATCGCCTGAGCCTCTGGTCGAGTATAATTTTGCTGGTTGAGGCTCAGTATGTTCAACACTGTGCCGGTTTACATGGCGCGCAGGTCCCAAAGATGTCGTCCACCATGAGTCGCCCTCTGCTCTTGCTTGAATGACATGACATGCGGCCTGAAAGCGCGCCCTGGTTTCATGTTGGAACGCTCGTCGCTGTGTAGGAAAGCGAGCGGCGGATGACCGATCACAACCGGCTTTGGCGCTGGTATAAACTTCTTGATCACCGCGGTGTTGATTGCAGCTTCGACGCGCGCTAGGTAGAGCCACTTGGAATCTCGTTGAGTAGGTTGATGAAATGTTGAGAGGCAGATATGGAGGAACGGCGAGAGTTCGAGAGAAAAGGACGGCTAGAATCAGGCTGAAGAGAACAGCCATCCATGGAACATCTTCAAATGAATAATAAGGAAGCATAACCAGTTCAGCGGCAGGATGACCTGTTATCCCAAGGCTCGGCCGGTTACCACATGACCGGGCCATGGGATGAGCATCTCGCTCCGCAGGCAGGTCGTTAAGAAGGCGGTGTGTTTGAGAAGCGGCTTCTTCGACAAGCGCTTATCTCGGGATATAATTCTCGTTCTGCATACTCGTTTGCGTGATCGAACGGTCGTAGGCTGTCGAGGCCACCCCGTTCGCATCTGAAGACCGTGAATGCGGTGTCCGACCGAGAATGTGAGTGGGCTGTACGTCTCAATATCGAGTGTTAGATCAAGAAACTCTCTGTAATTGGCCTTGAGTTCACGTTTGGTATCTGCTTCAATGTCGTTGCCGTGTATGACCCTTACGAGCCACATCTGGCCGCGGCATGCCATCGATGTCAAAGTAGGCAGAGACGGCCTCGGCTTAATCATCCCATCGAGTCTCCGAGACTATGGCCTGGGTCACAGACCATGTCGCCGACGCACCGATCGACACTGGTGAGTCTATCGAGGAACATGTAGGGCTGTCGGCGAGGTCCTAACTTCGGACATCACCAGGCCCCTCAGGAAGCAGCAGACAGAGTACGGTTGATGGTGATGGACACAGATGTGTTGACGGTTACGAAACAAAAGTGCAGGTAAAAAAGAGTATGGTATGAGCAGCTTATAAATGATCGGGAGGATTTAGGCAAGGGTGTGCTGCTCGAGTCTGTGCATGGGAGGACTGTCTGGGTCCAGTCGACCTTGGTCGTCGTGGGAGTGATGGCTACCTGGTCGACGTGCTTTGGATGCACGTTCTTCTGACACCGATTGACTTGGGCCGTCGAAGGATTGATGTAGGCCAGTTTCGTGCCCATTGAGCATGATCCAGATAGCATGACAGGTTGCAGCGTAGGAAATGTGATAGGCCTTCCGGCTTCAGCTTGATACCTCAAGGTCGTGCCAATCCTCCTGTGGTCCTACCCGCTTGGATGTTCTCGCCGACTCCGATCGAAGGCCGCTCGGTCGAAGTCCGCTCGGTATCTGTCGACATGGAGCTGTTGAGTCGATGAGCAATGATGTTGCCGCCAGTGATTAGTAGCTCGATCAGAGGTTTGACAAGCCCCCTTTAGCAGTTTGGAAAGAATCCGAGCCCCTTCATTCCGATGCAGATCTGACGAGGACGGGGTTTAACAAATCATCTCATATAAAGGCGACTGGTGGTCAACATCAGAGGGCACGGGAAAGAGCGTTCAATTCAGTTGGTGCCGACTACGGCGACTGGACGACCGGATACCTGGGGAACCTCGGGTTGTACACCGACTGGCACCGGGCGTTAAAGTCACCGGTAGACCCAGGGATCCGAGAAAGCTCATCGCCCGGGACGCCGAGCTTGACGAGGGGTCCCGACTTGGGCGTGACCTGGTCCCATCCCGGGCTTGCGGCCGGGTTCTTGATCCACTCGACGAACCACCCGTGGATAGAGTCGGCGAGGGCCTGCTGCGCGTCGGTGACGCCATCGAGCGCACTAAAGCATTCATTACCGCCGTGGAAGAACGGCACCTCGGTGCCGTGCGTGGGGGCCGTGCCGGGGGGCCCGACGACGTTGTCGTAGGCGCCGAAGAAGCGGTAGACCCAGGTGTCCTGGGCGGCGCTGCGCAGGTCGGTCAGGTAGTCGACGGGGCAGTTGAAGCGGGCGTCGCCGTACTGGGTGCCGCTGCGGAGGGACTCGCTGGCGAAGTCGGCAGCGGGGTAGGCGGCGAGGAGCTTGCAGTCGGGGATGTGGGCGCTGTCGGCGTCGAAGGTGTTGATCCACGAGGCAAAGTCGGTGTTCTCGAAGCCGTAGACGAGGCTGAAGATGGTGCCCTCGCCGTTGGAGGTGCCCGTCAGCAGGGGCACGTGGGAGGCGTAGTTGCCGGCCTCGAGGCGGGCGGCGTAGTCGCGGTGGCGGGTGATGTTGTCGATGACGGGGGTGAACCAGGTGTTGTAGGTCGAGTTGAAGTCGGCCGTCTGGAAGGCGAACACGTCGACGTCGCGGAGACAGTCGAGCTGGCCTGCGCCGACGGGGCATCCGACCTCGGCGGCGACGGTGTCGAGGGCCTCGTTCATGGGGGCGTATGCGGGGCCGGAGAGGGCGTTGGCGCTCATCTGGACGGCACCCTTGAGCCAGGTGTCGGGGTGGTTCCAGAGGTAGTGGTCGACCTGGACGGAGCCGGATGAGTGACCGCCGAAGACGACGTGATCGGGGTTGCCTCCGAATTCTGGATGGTCAGTGGGTGAGACGAGAACGAGATAGCGTGAACCAACCTTGAATGTTGTTGCGGACCCAGTCAAGAGCCTTGTCGACGTCGAGGATGCCAAAGTTCTGGGACTGCCGGGCATCCTCGAGCTCGGATGAGTAGGGCGAGGCGAAGATGCTCTCGCGCGTGTTGAAGTTGACGTAGACGACGCCGTTGCGGGCAAAGTTGGACCCCTGGATCTGCGGGTTGCTGTTGGAGCCGGTCACCATGGCACCGCCGTACATGTAGACGAAGACCTGGGGCTGTCAGCGAGGCTCGGTGCACGGGCAATACAACGTACGGGAAGGTTCTCGGCGCCGGCCGGGGCCCAGATGTTCAAGTTGAGGCAGTCCTCATCCTGACGGGTGAAGAGGTCGCTCGCGATGGCCTGGGGGCAGGTAGGCCCGTAGGTGACGGCGTCAAAGGTCGATCCGGACGCGGGGAGATCTTGGGGGGCGCGCCACCGGTTCGCGCCGCCGGTTGTCTGTGCGAAAGGGACCCCGAGGTAGACGGAGTTGCAGTGGGCATCGCGGAAGCCACGGACGCTGCCCTGAGGGATGGTGACCTCGGGGCGGGGGGCAGCACAGTCGGCCGAGGCGTGAGCCAGGCCGATGGCCGCCAGCAAAGCCGCCGCTCTCTCGAAGGTACCGTTGATTCCCATGATGATGACGAGGTGAGATGCAAGGCGCTGTCACCCGAGGATGGCGGAGGCTGCCTTTGTATGTGCGACGCTGTGGGTCGTTCCAATTTACGTCGACGAGGACTAGTGATTGGGGGCCATGATTCCAGGGACCTGTGTAATGCGAGTCCACGGGCTTCAAGGCTTGACGGATTATCAGATGTGGATTATAGCATCGTGCGTCGAGTCAGTTCAGCGGGGGTTCAGCGAGGTCGATCGAGGCTTCGAACAGCCCCGGGAGGTTGGCCGACCCAAACTGGAGCGACAATCCGAGTTTGCACCCCGAGAAAGGGGTCCTGCCCACAAGCGTTCTAGAAGCCGAGTTGATGCCGGACATCGATTATGGCACTCGGCGGGATTCCATGCCTCTTTTCGGGTGGCTCGAAGCCACCAGTGCCGAAAGCCGTTGGCGGATAGACGGGTGGATCGCGTCTAGACCGGGTCGGCGTTGGTGTCTTGCGAGGCGGAGCTGCGATACGTGAGCGTCGGCAGTTGGCTGGCGAGGCGAACTTGACGACACATATTGAAGCAAGGAGGCAGATTTCATGAAGGCAGATATTCTGTATGGCCTGACATGCTCGCAAGATGCTCGCAGGAACACGTGTGACGTGCAGATCTGGATCTTGTAGAAGGGCCCGAGACTTCCGCCGCTTGGGCGTGTACGAGTCACGTCTCGCCTCCCGCGGTGGATGTTCCCTGCTCGGCTGCCAGCCATGTGGGTAATCCGCACTTCGTGAAGAGACCATCGACTGGACCTGGCCAAACAGAGCTGCTCGTACTGGAGCAGAGCAGCTGTGAATTTGGTGGCGTAGGTGCTAGTTCTGGGCCGCACGTTGGGCCGCTCGAGGGCCGCGAGGCCGTTGCACGATAATGCCGCTCGATAGGGGTAGTCGCAAAACGACATCCCTGAACCTAGACGTCGCAGAGTTCGGGCTCGTCTCGTCGGACCACAAGATCATCGGGAGCAATAAGACCTGTACGGCCCCGACCTCCCCACCTTCAGTGCTCCCTAGTCCTGGGACTTTTGCTCATCCTCGAAATCATTCACAATGGCGGAAGGCCTGGGACAAGTCGTGAGTATGTGGCGTGACGAGGGATCAACGGGTGCTGACGGCGGCAGGTCTCCTGGTACATCTGTACAATCGTCGCCATCCTTTTCCTGGTCGCCCGACTGTGGGTGCGTGTCCGCAAGTTCGGCGCCTTGGCGGTCGATGATGGCCTCCTCATCCTGGCCGCGTGCTGCCTGATCGGCGACCTCGTCATACAGAAGCACATGTGGAATCTGGGCATGGCCGACATGGCGAATGCGAGTCGGGAGGAATTCATCCAGATCATGAAGATGATCGTGCCGGGGTCGATCCTCTATGTGACGTCGCTCTGGGCCATCAAGATCGCCCTTGTCCTGTTCTACAAGAGGCTCGCCGCTCCCGGGACGATGTTGCAGACGATTTACAACGTCACGCTGGGGTTCCTGGTGGCCTCGTGGTTGACCATCTTCTTCCACATCATCTTCCAGTGCTTCCCGCACGACAAGCGGTGGTCTCAGGACCCTGATTGTGAGTGTGACCTGCAAGAAAGAGGAACAAGAGCTGACCGTGTCCAGACCAGTGTGATCCAGCCGCCGCCGAGGCGAACTACTGGTTGACGATCCTTTGTGAGCACCCCGTCCCTTGATGTCCGCCGTGGCTAACCCTGGACAGTGAACATCGGCACCGATGTCGTCAGTGAGTAGCATCCTCTCCTGCCATGCGCCACCATACTGACAGATTCGCAGTCATCAGCTTGCCCATCTCGATGGTCCTGAAGCTCCAGATGAAGCTTAAGCAGAAGCTCGGCGTGGCCGCCATCTTCGGGCTCGGTTTTCTGGTTGTCATCGCAAGCAGTGGGTAACTCGGTTCCAGATCAGGGGTCAAAGCTAATGTCGCCAGTCATTCGGGCGTACTACTCGAAGCGAAACGAGACCATGTTGACGTGCACCGTGTCGATGATCGAGACGGCTGTCGCCATCATCGCCACATGTCTCCCGCGTACGTCCTCTCGTCGGTGTCAACGGAAAAGAAACTGACATGTCTGCCAGCCCTTCGAACCCTCATCCTCGGCCACAGCTCGACGGCCGCGAGCAATTCGAACTACCGGCATTACGAATTGTCGTCCGCTGGCCACCGCCGGACGCATCAGAGCCGCGTCACGACCAACATCATCGGCGGGACGCAACACAAGGGAAACGATTCGGAGGATGAGCTCGTCAAGGGGACCGGGCAGGCGACTCCGCCCGCCGGCGCCGGGTTCCAGGACAAGGACAACGGGATCATGGTCAGCACGACCTTCCAGGTCCAGAGCGGTATGGACCGCGACTCCAGGATTGGCTATGACACTCGGCCTTAGCGTGAGGGTAATACAAAGAATGAGCCAGTGTGTCGGGCCACGCTCCATTGAGTCGTTGCCAGTTGCAGGTCCTTAGGCTGAGCGTCCGATGTCTTATGTGTGATGCCAGTCAGCCTTAATCAATGGCGTCAACTTAACCAGTCGTCAATTGGCGTCGCTATTCGCCCGGCGATTTCGTTGCGGCTGACGACCATCATCCTAGGGCGCCACGCTGAACCACCGCACCGGTAGCGTGTGCTCTCCGCATGCATACGAGGCCGTGTAGTATAAAGGGGGACGAAGTCATCTAGACATGAAAAGGCGAGCGACCGCTCGACGAGTGAGTAAAACATCCGCAAAATGGCCGTATACGCAGACCACCCATATCCCCTGATCGAGACACCAGCTTATCGCGGGCGGCTGCTGGTGCCGGTGATGGAGGTGAGTCCCCCGCGGCCCCGGGACAACCCCTGCTGACGATCCAGCCCGACATGTTCGAGCGCGTGGCCAGCGAGATGGCCTGCGTGCACAACATGATCATCCGGGGACTCAACTCGATCTACCTGCAGGCGCCGCACGTGCAGGCAGCCGACGTGCCTTCGTTCGTGGGGTACGCGATCCAGTGGTACCGCCTGCTGCACGTGCACCACACGTCCGAGGAGACGGACTTTTTCGTGTCGGTAGAGCGCATGACCGGTCAAAAGGGGGTCATGGACGACAACGTGGAGCAGCACGCGGCCTTCCACGAAGGTATCGAGGCGTTTAAAACGTACTTGGACGTGTGCGCGAAGAGGCCGGGCGAGTTTGACGGGCACAAGATTGTGCGGATGCTCGACGAGCTCGGTCATAATCTCGTGGAGCACCTGGTGGATGAGATACCGACGTTGCTGCAGCTGCGGCGATTTGGGGACAAGATGGCTCCGCTGGAGAGACTGTTCGGGGAGGAGGGCGAACGCAACATGGTGAGTACCACGTGTCGTCGGCGAATGTCGCTGACCAGACCAGAAACAGTTGGGGCTCCTCAAGGGGCTGCCGTGGTGCTTCGTGAACCACGACATCACGTTCGAGGAGGGGCGGTGGGCGAAGTGGCCGCCGGCGCCCAAGATCGTGGTGTTCCTTTGCAAGAACGTCTTTTACTGGCTGCATCGAGACATGTGGAAGTTTGGGTCGTGCGATCGAGCTGGCCGGCTGAAGCCGCTGCAGGTACCCGCCGGGAAGTAGTGGGAGTGGTGAAGTATGGGTGCCGAAGTGTTGCAAAACAGAGACTGTTCGTCATCATGTTTTCAATGGGGGATCTCTTCGGTTCAAGATGTGTTGACTCTTAGCCATGCGTTCCCGTGTATGTGCAGTGGTGCGCCCGTCCTGGAGGCTCAAGTAGAGCTGGTGCAATGTTGACGCCTTTTCGTATGCTTTGGTGGCTCCAGCCTGAGTGGCAGTGTGCCGGCAAGTGTCAAGTCGAATCCCGCTTCAATTTGCCAGTCAGTTCGCAAGTGCCCACGTAAGCGCCCACGACAGGGCGAGCTCGGGGAGCCCTTCGAATGAGCTTGTCAACCCGACTGCGCGTGAGCTTCGGTCCATCTTACGTGTGCTCGCAAGATTACCCGCACGGCTCCCGGCAACGGTTTCGCTCATTCTGCCGCCTGGGCCCGCCGATTCGTGCTGAAGCGACTCGTCACCGACCGTGAGATTGAAACCAGACCTGGTCCGCCAGCGACATCGAGTCACGACGGTGTGAAGGTCTGAAGTCGGCTGCAAAAGCAAACAATCGACGCGTATGCCTCCTGTCCGAGCCTCCGAGGGCGTAGGTTGTAAGATAAAGATTGACGATCATACTCACCCTGGTTTGCACTGCATTTAATCCTGCCCGGGACGTTGCCTCGAAGATCGAGCTTGGCGATCATGCCTACCCTGGTCTGCACTGCATCCCCGTTCCAGCGGCGTGCTTCTCGAAGGTCGGGTAGATCATGTAATCGCTGACATCGAGGTGGGCACCTCTGGAGAAGACCTCGCCGCCCCATCGTAATCAAGCCGGGACACGCCGAGCCATGGGGCGTCGCCGAAAGATGGCGCCCGCCATGGCTGCTCGCCATCCGGTCAGACCATTGAGCCCGATGTGAGTTGCGATGCCAAGACGAGGGAACCCCATACGGCAGTCGTCGCAAAGAGGGGGCGCCGGGGTAGGATCGTCTATACGCTGGGTACTGAGAGACGGGACGAACCGGGTTTCACAGCCGGCGTGGTGTGACGGCGCTCGTCGCTGGTAGACCGGTCTTGGCGTCCCCCGAAACTGGTTGAAACAGGGCGCCCACGGTGGCTGACACCCGGGCCACGGGGGCCCCCCAGGAACGCTAAGCTTTGCGCCCAAGTCTGCTTCGACGTCAGCCGTTATGACAATGGTTCTATATCGGGCGCGACTTGCACGAGGTACCCGTGCGTCGTGGTGAGCGAGTCTAGATCGTCCCGTCCGATCTTGGCATCTTGTTTCGGGGGTTGCTCAGCCTCAGGGCCAATGCTCGAGGGCGACTTGTATAAACCGGAGAGGCCATCAGCGGCTTCGAGGCATGGTTGGACTGTTCTGCCACGACACTCCTTTGCAATCATTCCCTCAGGCCTACTGGTAGGCCCTTCCATTCTCAAGACTAGACGTCTCTTTTTTTTTTCACCCCACACTTTTTCATCATGGTCTGCACACTCGCTCTCAGGCAGGCGGTCATCGCCGCCCTGGCCCTCAACGGCATGGCCGTCGCGCAGCGCGATGGCGAGGCTCAGCGTGACGTCGAGGCTCGCCAGCTGGACCAGATCGGCAACCTGCTCGGCGGCGCCGGTGCAGGCGGTGCCGCCGGTGGTCTCGGCGGTCTTCTTGGCGGCGCAGGAGGAGCAGGAAAGGCCGCTGGAGGCGCCGGTGGTGCTGCCGGCGGACTCGGCGGACTTCTCGGCGGCGCGGGAGGTGCCGGCGGTGCTGCCGGTGGCCTCGGCGGACTTCTCGGCGGCGCTGGAGGTGCTGGCAAGGGTAAGTCTTCAGCCGGACCATACCCAAGCATTGGAGCTGACAAACATAGCTGGCGGTGCCGGTGGTGCTCTTGGCGGTATCCTCGGTGGCTTGGGCAAGGGCAAGGGCAAGGGTGAGTCTGTTCGAACCGATCCGGCCGGCCACAGCTGACAGAGTTAGGAGCTGGCGCTGCCGCGGGTGGAGCTGGCAAGAATGCCGCTGGCGGAGCTGGCAAGAACGCCGCTGGCGGAGCTGGCAAGAACGCAGCGGGCGGCGCTGGCAAGAATGCTGCCAAGGGCAAAGGCAAGGCTGGGGCGGGTGCTGCGGCTCCGGGCGCCGGGGCTGCCACGACGTCGGCCGCCGGCGCGGCGCCCACCGGAGGGGCCGCAGGCAACGGCACAGCGGTTGCCAACCCAGGCCAGGGCAAGGGCAAGGGCAAGGCGGCCGAGGGCAATGCCGGCGGCGCCGGCAAGGGCAAGAACGCCGAGGAGAACGCTGGCGGCGCCGGCAAGGGCAAGGCTGCCGAGGGCAAGGGCAAGGCTGCCGAAGGCAAGGGCAAGGCCGAGGGCAAGGGCAAGGACGCTGCCGAGACCAGCGCTTCGGCGCCCGGAGAGGCCGCGGCGACCACCGGTGCTGGAGGTGCGGCTGCGTCGGAGGCACCCGGAGCCGGCAACGGTGCCGGCAACACCAACGCCGGCAAGAACAATGCCGACGATGACGATGAGGAAGATGAGGACGCCGCCCAAGGTGGCCAGAACGACAAGCGCAGGGTCAAGGCCATGAAGCAGCGCGGCGTCCTGGCCAACTTCAAGTGGTGAGGTCTGTAAGATTTGAACCGGCGTTGGCAGGACTGGGCGTCGTGGGAACGACCGCGGAGGGATCGGATATTCTTATTTAGAGTGCAAAGTGCTTGACGCACTTCCAGAGGCAATACCACCGTTCATCGTCTCGAATGCTGGCATCGTGTGGTTTGGGAATGGACCCCGTGTTTGCAGACTAGGAAGCTGATATCATCGAGGCTGGTGGATGGGTCATCGGATATCGGCCAGATGCTCGGTGGCTTGTTGCTGCTCTTTGACAAGGTGCGGGCAATTCTGATAACGACCGCTCCGAGCTGTAGTCGCGTGCAAGAACAGGTCCATGCTGATTGGGTTCCTCATTGAGATAGGCACTCTTCAAGTGCATAACAATCGAGTGAGTTGGTCATCGAATAAGCCAGTCATCGAATGAGCCGGTCATTGAATGAGCTGGTTGTGTATCAACAGATGAACCGAGGAATGTCCTAGTCTGATCAGTTGGTGTGACTGCCCTGTTTTCATCGGGCAGCATAAGACAGCATGAGAGGCATCAACATAGACCTGACCTCGGAGATCAGCCAACGATGGCGGCGGCGCAGCACGGATAATGCGTGTTCCTCGTAAACCGAGTCGTGTCGGACTGTCGGTTGTGAAGAGTGACAAAAGTGCAGGCGGTTGGCGCCAACGGCGTGGTGCGCCTTTTTGGGGCCTCATTAAAAGAAGTGGGGCGCCTGTCCATCGTGCCTGCCCTGATGATCTGATAAGATGAATCTGATAAGACGGGAAGGAGCATCTAGACGCATCACCACGACCACGACCGACCCTCAATCTCGCCAGGAACGCCATCGGCATCTTCATCAGGACTGGCTGCGGGTCCCCGAAAAGCTTTTCCCTCGCCCACAGGTCTAGCGAAGTCGGCCTCCTCAGTCCTCACCACCACTCCACCACACCACAAGACGCAGAGTCTGAAGAATCCCCTGCCTGTGGCGTCCGCACTATGCCTCTTTTCGTCCGCCTGCCGGTGCGTCCAGAACGCCCCCCCGCTCGCATGTGGCCCGGTGCGTGCCGAGCATCTACTTATTACTCCCGCGAAGCCCTTTTCCCGCGAGGCACTTCTCCCTCGGTCCCTGATGTCCTTGTAACGCACGCACAACCATGGCTGCCAACACTCCCACCGCCGACGCGGTCGCCGCGGCCAAAAATGACCACGAGAAGCACCCCGTCTCCGACGCCAAGCCCGACCCCCTCGACCTCGACTTCGCCGATGCGCAGGCCGGTGTGCAGAGGGTCGAGGCCACGGCCATGGTCTGGACCAAGACGCAGCTCATAGCCGCCTACTGCATCATCTGGTTCATCTACGTCGTCATCTCCCTCCAGGAGGTCGTCCTCCGCACGTACAGTCCCTTTGTGACGAGCACCTTTGCGCGGCACTCCCTCACGGCCATGACCTCCATCATCTCGAGCATCGTCGCCGGCCTGTCCAAGCTGCCCCTCGCCAAGATCCTCGACACCTGGGGTCGTCCCCAGGGCCTGGGCCTGACGCTGTTCGTCTGGGTCATCGGCATCGTCATGATGGCCGCCTGCGACGGCGTCAAGACGTACGCCGCCGCGCAGGTCTTCTCGACTGTTGGGTAAGTACCCCATGATGATGCCCCCTCCTCACCCGTACACCTACTGACGACCCCAGCGCCCAGGGCACGAGCTACTGCCTGACGGTCTTCGTCTCGGACACGACGACCCTCAAGAACCGCTCCCTCATGCTGGCCCTGGCCACCACGCCGTACATCTTCACGACGTGGGCCGGCGGCCCCATCGCCAACGTCGTGCTGCGCGGGCCCGGCTGGCGCTGGGGCTTCGGCATGTGGTGCATCATCACCCCCGTCGCCGTGCTGCCGCTCGTCGGCCTCTTCCTGTGGAACCAGCGCAAGGCCGAGAAGCAGGGCCTGCTGCCGAACCAGAGCTCCCTGCGGAACCTGACGCTGCGCTCTGTCGGCCGATACATCGTCGACGTGGACCTGGCCGGCATCCTGGTGCTGGCCACGGGCATGACGCTGTTCCTGCTGCCGTTCAGCATCTACTCGTACCAGGACGACGGCTTCCGCAGCCCGCTCATCATCTGCATGATCGTCTTCGGCGCCCTGCTCATCGTCGGCTTCGTGCTGTACGAGCGCCTCCTCGCCCCCGTCACCTTCATCCCCTACCACCTGCTGCTCGACCGCACCGTCTTCTTCGGCGGCGTCATGTTCACGTTCGTCTTCTTCACGTCGGCCGTCTGGGGCGGCTACTTCACGTCCATGCTGCTCGTCGCCTACAACCAGGGCGTCGACCGCACCACGTACATCAGCAACATCTACCGCACCGGCTCGTGCGCCTTCGCCATCCCCATGGCCTGGGTCATCCGCCGCACGGGACGCTTCAAGCCGCTCGCCCTGTACTTCTTGCTGCCACTGATGATGCTCGGCGTCGGCCTCATGATCCAGTTCCGCCGCCCCGACGTCGACATCGGCCTCGTCGTCATGACGCAGATCTTCGTCGCCTTCGCCGGCGGGCCCATCGTCCTGTGCGGCGAGATGGCCATGATGGCCCCCTCGGACCACCAGCACATTGCCGTTATTGTAGCCATTCTTGACCTTTTTGGCAGCATCGGCACCGCTCTTGGGTCTACCGTGTCCGCCGCCATCTGGACAGGCACCTTCCGCGAGGCCCTCGAGCGCCACGCGCCGCCCGAGCTCAACGTCGAGATGGTCTACAACAACATGTACTCGCAGCTCGCCTACCCCTGGGGCTCCGACGCCCGCCACGGCATCGCCCTCGCGTATGGCGACGCCCAGAGGTACATGCTCATCACGAGCGTCTGTCTGCTGGTTCCAGCCTTCTTCGCGGTCGCCATGTGGAGGAACATTGACCTGCGGACCATCAAGCAGACGCGGGGTAGGGTGATCTAGCACGTAATAGTAGATAGTAATGCGATAAACTCTTGCACTGTAATCTGCTAGACATTTCTTAAACGCCTCGGACTCTCAGACCCGCCTGAGTGGCCGGTACTCGGGCTCCCACATCTGCTCGCGGATCCATTCGTCCAGGTCCTCGTCGCGCCCCGGGATGTCCTTCTCCGTCGCCACGCCCTCGTCAACAGCCGCCTTGATGACGTTCCTAGCGACGCGAACGCTCACATCCCTTACGACATCCACGCCGGGGAGCAGCGGCGCAGTAGGGTCCTTGAGAGCCGGACCGAGCGCCGCCACGGCCTCAACAGCCGCCACAAGCATCTTGTCAGTGACGAGGCGGGCGCGGCAGAGAACCGACCCCAGGCCGATGCCCGGAAACACGACCGAGTTGTTGCACTCGGCGACGGCCATCTCGACGTCTTTGCCTCCCTCGCCCCAGGGTCCCGTGACGGGCTTGAACGGCGAGCCAGTGGCGACCAGAGCCTTGCCGTCCGTCCACTTCAGCAAATCGTTCGGCACGGCCTCGTGCAGGCGCGTCGGGTTCGAGAGGGGCAGGATAATGGGCCGCTCGACGGCGGCCGCCATGGCACGCACGATCTCCTCGGTGAACGAACCCGGGACCGTCGACGTGCCGACGAGGACGTTGGGGCGGACGGATTTTATAACGGAGAGGAGCGACGTGTCCTTGCCCTTCCACTCGGCGGCATCCCTGACGAATCCCTTCTGGGCGGACGAGGCGCGCGTCTCGGTCGTCAGCAGGCCGGGCTTGTCAATGAGCCAGATCTGCTTGGCGGCCTCGTCCTTGCTCACGTTGCGCTGCGCGGCGATGGCGTCACGCACCTGGTCTGCGATCCCGACGCCCGCGGAGCCGGCCCCGAAGACGACCATGCGCAGGTCGGCCAGCGTCTGCTTGCTCACGTGGAGGCCGGCCAGGATCGCGGCGAGCGTCACGCAGCCGGTGCCCTGGACGTCGTCGTTGAAGCACGGGATGCTGGGCCGGTAGAGGTCGAGGATGCGGCGGGCGTTGTCGAGGCCAAAGTCCTCAAAGTGGATGTAGGCCCTCGGGTACAGGCGGCGGGCGGCGCTGACGAAGGTCTCGACGAACTTGTCGTAGCGCTCGCCGCGGACGCGCTTCTGGCGGAGGCCCAGGTACAGCTCGTCGTTGAGGTGGTGCTCATTGTTGGTGCCGCAGTCCAGCACCACGGGGAGCGTGCGGTCGGGATGGATGCCGGCGCAGACGGTGGTCAATACCAGCTTGGCCACCGATATGAGGACGCCGCCGACGCCTTGGTCGCCGATTCCGAGGATCTCCTCGCCATCTGATGGAGTCAGCTCGGCGTGTGATAAGTACGAACAAGTGGCTGACCTGTCACTACAATGTAATCAATGTCCTCGGGGCGGCCGCCCTGGGCCAGGTCATGCTCGACCCGGTCAACGTCGTTGATGTTGAGGAAGCAGCCCTCGGGCCGCCGGAAGAGGCGGGAGAAGTGTTCAATGGCGTCGCCCTCGGTGGGCGTGTAGACGACGCTGAACACGTCTTCGAGATGGTCAAGTAGGAGCTGGCCCGTCAGCGACGCCTGGTCACTCGGCCGGACAACCCACCTTGTAGTAAAGCACCTCGTTCTGCTCCTTCATCGACGTCAGGAACGTGTTCTTGGCGAGGTCATCCTTGCGGCTCAGGTACTGCTCCCACGCGCGCTCGGCCTGCTGCTCGAGGGTGTGCACGCTCGCGGGGAGCAGGCCGGTGAGGTCAAAGGCGCGGCGCTCGTCAGCCGGGAACGCCGTCCCCTTGTTGAGCCTGGGGGAGTTGAGCAGCTCGGTGCCTGTGAGGGGGCAATCGAGGGGGCCCGTGGTGCTGAGAGGCAGATGCGAGTACCTAGATTGAGACATGATTGATGCAGCTGACGAAGGTGGGAGAGACAAGGCTTGGCAAGGGTTGCATTGAATTGATTGAGTCTATCTAGGTGCTGACGCCTGCCGGCTGACGCCCAAATGACGTGTGACACCGGCACAAGCCGGGCCGGGCGGTGGAATGTGGGAGCTCTTGGAGCCTCACCCGTGTGAGCCTCGCCGACGGAGCGACAAGAAAACGGGCGCGGACTATGATGGTCCTTTGCTATCGCAGCAGGACCCGTGAGGGTCCGACAGATGAACATGCAGACTCCTTCAGGTACGACGCAGAACGCGAGGTAGGGAGAAGGCCCCCGTCGTGGACAGGGACTCGTGGATGGCGCGAGGCCGTCGAGTGACTGGTGCTGTGCTGCTTTCGGTCACATTCACAAGCCAGCGACTCAAATACGCCGCCCACTTGGGCTGGCTGGAGTGTTGGCGGTGATGGTGATGGTGGTGCTGGAGAGAAAACTCTGGAGTCGCGGCCGTAATTAAAAGGGCCCCGATTGGATTACTAAGCAATATTGAAGCGCCAGCGCCAAGGACCATCGCCCATCGCCCATTGCCTTGCCCACCCCCCTGCCCTCAAATCAGACCGGCCCTTGCTGCCTCGCCCCCATTATCCTGCAGCACCTCGTCCACGCGCTGCTTGCCCTTCCCGAGACGGCCCTCGCCGACGCCCATGCGCCGGGACACGTAGCGCTGGGCGACGACGCCCACGGCCAGGTTCAGCACCTCCTCGATCCACTCGGCGGCCCACTCCCGGGGGTCGACACCGCCGCCCTCGATGATCTCGCGGATCTCGTCGGGCAGGACGGCGCCCTGGCGGCCGTCGTCCTCGTCGTCGCCGCTGGCGGGCGTCAGCGGGTTGGCGGCGTCGAGCCACTTGATCCACTGCGCCGGGATGGACTGGCTGACGGCTGTGTACTCGATCTCGTGGACGGGGTCGAGGACGAAGACGGCGAAGCAGACGAGCTCGTCGGCCGCGTCGGGGCTCGCGACGACGGACTCGTCCTTTTCGGCCGTGGCCGCGCTGCCTTGCCCGAAGAGTGTCTTGTCGGCGTCGACGCCGATGGCCTGGACGGCCAGGAACAGGTCGGAGCTGCGCACGGGGTTGCTCTCGCTCAGGGACTCGGTGGCGCGGATCTTGGCGTCTGCGATGCCGCCGTGGGCCGCAAAGTACTCGTCCGCGTAGCCCTCGGCGCCCGCCCTGCAGAGCTTGGTGCCCTCGGTGAGGCCCTTGACGATGCCGAGGTCGCGCGCCGCCTCGGACTGGCGCCACCAGGGGCCGTCACGCCAGCCGGAGCTGCCGTCGGCCGACTTCTTGCTGGTGCTCTCCTGGCCGCGCTGGATGACCATGAGGTCGCCGCCCTCGACCTGGGACATGACGCGGGAGAAGACGTCGTAGATGAGGGGGTCGAGCGAGGGGTAGCCGACCATGTCGTGGGTGATGTGGATGAGGAGGCGCTCGTGCTGGCTGATGGGGGGCGCGAGGGTGTGGAGGATGTTGGTAAATGTCGGCAGGGCCTGCTGGCGGAGGTTGTCGCCTGTAAAATGTCAGTGAAGAATCGAGACCATCGTTCGAGTGTACGCACCCAGTGCCCGCAGACCGCCCACGTTGCCGCGGACCTGCTCCGCCCACTTCTTCGCCTCCTCGTTCTCGCGGATCTCCTTGACGGCGGCCTCGGCCTGCTTCATGGCGGCCGTCGCGGTCGAGAAGATGCCTCCCCACCACCCGCCGCCCGCCGCCGCGGCCTGCTCTTCGGGGGCTGCCTTCTTCTCCTCCTGCAGGTCGGAGCTCGTGGCGCTCGGCGTGAAGCTGGCTCGCAGGGAGTGTGCGCTGTCGGTGGACTTGCGGGGGGCGGCCTTTTCGTCGACGGTGGGCGTGGCTGCTCGGCCCTTGGGGGTGTTGTCGCGGATACGCGGGGTGTGTGGTCGAGAGGGTTTCTCGAGGTCCTTCTCGAGCTCGGCGAGGATGTCCTGATCATTATTGGAGACGGCCTTGGCAGGCTTGAGCTTCTTCTCGATGGACTTCTTGGGGGCCTCGTTGCTGATACCCTCGAAGAGCTCGTCAATGTCGTCGCCGGCGGCGGCCGCCTTGTTCTTCTTGGACGCCATGATGGGTTGTGGTGTGGTGGTGAGGGTGACAGCATCACGAGGGAGCTTCCCATTGAACACGCGGGTGATATGAAGCTAGCCGTGATTGGGCTGTGGGACGTCTCGACTGATTGGCTGCGGCGGCAAGGCCAGACCTGAATGAGAAAGTAAAAGCGGGGACGACAGGGCGAGCTCACGGGGCTGCTGCGCTGTAGCGACAGGTACGTACCGTACCGCCCGGGGGCTCAGTGCCCCAGCTCGACTGAATGAATCCAATGTAATGGCATCAAGACTGGACACCTACAAGAAAATCACACGACACGCCTGACGGACCAGGCAGCGCCAGGGCATTCGATACAGGACATTGTCCGGCGTGCTGTATCTTATTCATATTGCTTTCCTCTGCTTTCACTCCGCCGCCTCAATAACAGCGGCCTGGCACACGCCCCTTTCACTCCATCGCACCCGTCCGGTTTTTCACCCATTGCAACGTCCAGCCGTCGCCATCACGATCTACCGGCGACTCTGTCTCTTTTCCAGTGGCATCTTCCTCTCATCGTATTTCTTACTCTGTCATCATCTAGCTCGTCAATCCCCCCAAAGTCATTCAATGCGAGCCAGACTCGGCACGCCAGCTTAGACGGCGAGGACACCTCTTGAACACTCATCGCCCATCATGGATCGCATGCGTGGTGGGCGCGCCGCACGCCGCAAGACACAGCCGGTCTTTTCTGGCAGCTTTGATTCATCAGAGACACGGTTTGCCGGCGGGAGTCAATCTCCCAACTCACCCACCATGCCATTCGCACAGGCGCCTCACACGGCACCGCCCAACCGGCGGACAGGCAGACAGGCCTCGATGCCCAGGACGCAATCTCTCGCCTCGTCCCCAACGGCCAACGCGGGCAAAGCTCTGCGAAAGAGGACACGGACATTTGGGGCCGACGGGGCCGGCGATGAAGATGACGAAGACGAGTCTGTTAAGAAGGGCTCGCACAACCTTCGCAAGCGGCCCAAGATCGACTACGCCGCCCAGGATTTCGAGGACGAGGTGCCCGAGATCGCCATGGCGGCTCCTCGTGCCATCACGCGCAAGAAGAGCGAGACCCTCGGCGACGACATGGCCGGCCAACGGCGGAGGGCCTCGCGAGAGATCAGCGTGGCCGACAGCGGCCGTCGTAAGACGCCGGCGAGGCGGGCCACCGAGCAGGGCTTCAACCCGTATCTGCCCCCCTCTGAAGATGTCGTCCAAGACACCATTGAAGTGGTCGGTGACTCGAGCGACCTGCACGCCTCTGACGAGGTCTCGGATCATGAGTCGCCGGAGGAGCCGCAGATCAAGCAGACCTCGTCGCCCATTCAGCAGCGGCAGAATCCCTTCAGCGTCGCGCAGCATGAGCCCACAGTCACATCGTTACCATCGCCTATAGCGTCGACGCAGGCGAGCGAGAAGAACCCGGACATCATTCATCCTCAGCCTCTCCACGCCAATCACGTCTCCATCATTACGGAGCCGGAGCCCCCGGTAAAAGAAGACGAGCCGACGATAGACTATCCACAGGACAATGTCTCCCGTAAGAGCGAGCCTCTGGAGCCCGAAGACGCTCCTCTGAAGGACGCGGAAGACCCTCCCCAGGAAGCCGCGGAAGCCCCCCTGGAACCCGTCCGCCCTGTCTACGCCTGGTCTCACCTCACGCCATACATGCCAGGCGAGGTCGTGCTGCATCCCGAGCCGAGCACCTTGGGTGGCGCCGACGAGGACGAGGACGCCGAAGACTACGTCGAGGAGGAAGAACCCCAAGAGAACGGCGTCTCGTTCAAGTCACTCGACGACGAAGACGCATCCCGCGCCGCCACTTCAACCCCCCAGACCCCCCGCCGCGGCACGCCCGCGCCCTCCAACGGCATCACGGGCAACAACACGCCCCTGCTGCTGAGCGACAAGATTGCGGCCCTCACCAAAGCGTCCGCCCCCCACAGGCGGAAGCAGTACAAGTTCCCCAAGCTCCGCGACCCGGCCGACTTCGCGGAGTACCTCGCGAACCACAAGGACATGCCGACGGAGGAGCTGTGGCTCCTGCTGGCGCACGCCAACGAGACCCTCGTCGCGTGGCAGGACGAGTGGCAGGACTGCGGCCGCAAGGTGGACGACTACGAGAACGCCAAGCGGCGCGCGCAGCAGGACGCCGAGTACGAGAAGAAGACGGCGGACCTCGACCAGTTCTCGAGGTTCGAGTCCTATCTCGAAAAGGACTTTGAGCTGCGCGGGTACCGGGCGCCCGTCAAGGAGAAGGAGGAGGGCGTGCACCACCAGCGGTGGCAGGACCGCGTCATGGCGGCGGCTTACGGCTTCGAGCACGACCCGCACGTGTCCAAGATCGGCAACCAGGACCCCATCGCCCAGCGCGAGGGCATCATGGCCGGCCGCCAGCTGCGCAGCCAGCCCCAGCAGACGGCCAAGGCGGCCGAGGCGGGCGAGGGCGGCGACGGGCTCGTCGTCGTCGGCAAGAGGACGCGCAACCCGCCCAAGCTCTACGAGGGATTGATGCAGGACGACAACCGCGCCGGGACCCCGGCGGAGGCCAACGGCGGCGCGGCAGCTGCGGCCGTCAAGCCGCTGCCTAAGAGGCGTGGCAGGCCGCCCCTACAGCGGGATGGCGACGAGACGGGGCCGAAGAAGAGAGGCCCGCGAGGGCGCAAGTCCGAGGTCGCCGCCGCCGACACGGATGCCGACACGCCAGCCCCCGCGCAGGAGGCGATAGCACCGCCGCCCGCCCGGGACGGCCCCAAGAGGAGACGCGGACGCCAGCCAAAGTCGTCGCAGACGGTCGACGAGGCGGAAGAGGCCCACGACGAGGACGAGGCCGCTCTGTCGGACGAGGCATCGACGAAGCGCGCACGGGCCGCGAGAAGACGAGGCAAGCCGGACCTGTCGTTCCTCAAGCGCAGCAACAGCCACATCGAGACGGAGGAGGAGGAGTCCCGGCCGACGACGTCGTCGTCCAACGACACGGTGTCCGACGCGGGCTCGGCGTACGAGTTCCGCCAGAACAAGCGCGTGCGCACGCACAAGGACGACGCAGAGGCCGACGATAGCGCCGTGCTGCCGCCGCGGAAGAGGCCTCGCATCAACCTCAAGACGAGCGGCCGCGCCCAGGTGCCGGTCAGCTCGTCGGACGAGATCCTGGCGAACCTGGCCAGGGCGCCCCGACCGATGACGCCTCTCCAGGCCACATGCATCGTCACATTCAGGCATCTCGGCGGGGATCGATGGACAGCCACGCCGGACACGCTGGTGAGCCGCGAGTCTTCTACGAATGGCATGTCACTGCCGGCATCGGTGCGCCCCTCGGCGGTGCCTTCGGTCGTTCCCTCGGCGCCGGCATCGACGACATCATCAGCGCCTCCGAGCCAGGCGCCCGGCGACGACGACACCAAGGATTACTCGACCATGACCAAGTCGGAGAAGATGTCGGCCTCGATGAAGAGTGAGTCTCCCCGTCCGTCCCTTATGACCCGACTAACGCATTTCCAGAGCGGTGGATGAACGGCAGCATGCAGAACGCCGTCAACAAGCGCAAGGCGACGCTCGCCGCGAAAAAGGCCGCCGCGGCAGCAGCAGCAGCGGCCTCATCCACGACGGCACCCACGACACCAGTGCCCGCGCAGCAGCCCGTCGCGCCGGCGCAGCCACCGAGGCTGCACCCGTTCATCAACATGAACGGCCAGCAGGGGCGATTTTCATGACTGTCCAGCCAGGATGATTTCGAGGACTAGCCAGAGGATGGCTCTGAGAGGACCGCCAGATCGGCCTTGCATAGTCAGGTTCAATGTCGAGACATGTAATCATAGCATCACCAGCACGTTGCCCCAAACACAATTTTATGCCTTTGCTCAAATCATCGGATTCATCTGCCCTGATGCGAATGCCTGGTATGAAATTGTTTCTCCCTTTTGCACGCCGCAGCCCCAAAATGCAGAGCCAGCCCATCCAGCGAAAGGGGGAAAAAAAGAACCGTGTCCCGTGCCGGGGTATCGGCGGACGCCCTTTCTCGCGCCGTCCTCCTTCCTCCTCCGGCCCACGGGTATTCGTCGGTGTAGCTGGGGAGTTTTCGCTTTCGGTAAATCGTCGTCGCATCGGTGACCATTCCGTGTGGCTTTCGTTTCTCTCCTACCACCTTCCCTTACATCACGACGCCCGAGTTGCTGGCAATACGCTGCGGCTGGTGTTAGCGGTGTTTTGGTCTGGCGGCGGGGCGCGGTACGTACGGGCCACAGCTCGGCGGCCTCCTTGCCGACGGGACCGGTGATGGCGGAGCCCTTCATCTCACCCTTAGGGTTGACGATCTGCAGAAAATGTCAGCGAGAAACCTCTCCTCCGGGACGCGCGCAACTCACAACACCGGCGTTGTCCTCGAAGTACAGGAAGACACCGTCGAAGCGCTTCCAGGGCTTGGACTGGCGAACGATGACGGCGGGGTGGACCTTCTTCCTCAGCTCGGGCTTGCCCTTCTTGACGGTGGCCATGACCATGTCGCCGACGCCACCAGCGGGCAGCCTGTTGAGGCGGGCACCGATACCCTTGACCGAGATGATGTACAGGTTACGGGCACCCGAGTTGTCGGCGCAGTTCATGACGGCACCGCTGTGTTCTGTTAGTCCTCGCTCGGTTCCTTCTCGCGGTTCGGGTGTTCGTACACAGGGAGACCCAGGGTCATCTTGAGCTTGCCACCGGGGGCACCGCGTCTGTGGCCCGTCAGCAATTTGTTCCTCTTCGAATGCAGCTCGTGCGATCGATCGTGCAGGCGCAGGTCGATTTCCGGGTCGGTCGTCGGTTCGTCCTTTCTCCCATCCTCCTTCCCGTGCCGGCAGATCGATCGCAGAGCACAAAGCGAGACTTACCCAGCTTTGGCCATTTTGTCGTCGGTTTTGGGGGTGACTGGTTAATTGGCGGTTGTCGTGAGTCGGATTGGCGTCGTTGAAGTCGGTCGGACCAAGCTGCCAGAAATTTCCAGTCGTGTGGGTAAAACCCTACAAGCGGCGTTTGTGTGCCGGGTCACGTGTGGTGGGGCGATAACGATAAGAAGTGTGGCGGGGCCAACAGGAACACATCGAGTCACCCAAGCAGCTCAAATCACCACCGTGCGCAGTTAGGCCGAACAAGTGTGTGTTAATCAATTCGAGGTAAAGGACAATTCACACCAAAACTATGGAAACCAGTAAAGCAGAGACCCAGGAGGAAAACCGATTGCGCCGCCAACTCCAGCACCCGTCCTATCGATCATTCGAGCCACCATCCGACCCGCCGGTGTCGTCCTCCTCGGAGGCCGGCTCCGCCGGGCGCACGCTCTGCGGGTTCGAAAACACGTTCTCCGGGTCCCAGTCCCGCTTCACCTCTCGCAGGGTGTCCAGGTTCGACCCCCAGTACGCCTTCTGCGCGTCTTCCAGACTCGGGTCTACGTAGCCTGCGTAGGTGCCGAGGTCGGTGGACACGGCGCCGCGGATGAGCGACACGATGCCGTCCATGAACTTGCGCGTGTTGTCGTTGAGCGTCGGGATGCCGACGCCGTAGCCCTGACAGAACATGATGGTGTCGCGGTGGCCGTAGGCCGTGGCGTTTTGGGGCACGTCCGAGATGCGGCCGCCCGTGACGTCGAAGATGAGGAACCAGACGAGGGTGCCGCGGCGCGCGTCGTCGATGTACTCCATGAGGTCCGTGATGGCGTCCGACGAGAGAAGCTGGTCCTCCCGGAAGGCGAGGCTCTTGGCGGTGAAGGCGGTGCTGATGTCGCTCAGCCAGAGCGCCGACTCCTGCGCCTGCTGCGCGACGGACCCGAGCCAGTCGTTGAGCACGATGGACCTGTTGCCGGCCGGGATGCGGTCGGGGATGCCCGTCGCGTCAAACTCCTCCTCGGTGCCGTAAAAGGTGCCCGTGATGATGGCGCCGAGCTCGTGCATGACAAACTCGGACCCGAAGCGGCGGTCCAGGTCCGGGTCCGAGATGAGGGCCTGCCACTTCTCGAACGCGTCCGCGAGGTCTCGGTGGCGCGCAAAGGTCATGGTGTACGAGTACTCGACGACCTCGCCGGGTTCAGGGTTGGTGCGCATGACGAACTCGGTGATGACGCCGAACGAGGCACCGGCGCCCTTGATGGCGAAGAATAGGTCCGAGTTCTCCTCCTCGCTGGCGCGCTGGATCTCGCCATCGGCCGTGACGACCTCAACCTCGACGACGTGGTCTAGGCAGGACCCCCACATCCGAGAGGAGGGGCCGAGCCCGCCGATGGTGGCATGGCCGCCGAGGCCGACGCCGGGGCACGTGCCGTGCGAGATGGCCCGCCCGCCGTTGTCGTGGAGCTTCTCGGTCATGTCGCTGAGCTTGTGGCCGGCACCGATGGTGGCACGCCAGGTGTCGCGATCGATGGAGAAGTCCTGGAAGTTCTGGAGGTCGATGACAAGGGCGCCATCGTCGCCGCCGAGGCCAAAGTTGCCGTACGAGTGCCCCCCGGAACGGGCCTGGACCTTGACGTCGTGCTCGGCGGCGCACTTGACAAAGGCAGCCACCTCCTCCGTGTCTTCGGGGCGCGTCACGGCGGCTGGCTCGACTCGGATGTCTAGGTTGTAGCGGTCGACCCAGCGCAGCTGGTACAGCGGGTCGGATGGGAAACCGACGCAGTCGGACCGTCCATCACAGACGCTGCGGAGGCAGTCGCCGAAGGGGCTGCTTGGCTGCTGGCCCATGATAGCGGGCGGTGAAAGGGATGTAGGGGGATGGTGTTGCTGGGAGGTTGACCAGCGTCGTCAACGCGGGCACGCTGCCATTTCAATAAAGACGAGCAGACTGTAGTACCTGCCCAGCTTACCAGGAGTACTTGCCCAGGACGGGTTCCGTGTGACACTCCATACGCAGGCAGGCGTCGTCCAATTACGGTTTCCCATTCAGACCTCTCCAGCCGGTTATTGCAGGTACGTCAGGGCGGCCACCCCCGCAAAGCCACGGCATTCGTCAACCTGGCCGCCAGCACCGCCAGGTGTGGCTCGCCCGGGCAAGGTTGTGCTGTCATGGTGTCGCTACCGGGGTGGGATGACGGATTTGACAGGCAAACAGGGCCCGAGAGGGGTCGCTCGGTAACTTGGCGGAATCCGCGCGGCCGTGATCATGAGTGGCGAGCCCCACGACCGCATAATGACCAGGACGGCCGTCATGTTGAGTTTGGGGAAGGCGGAGCGAACGATGTTGAAGTCGTGTCTCAGATCCACGTGGCGGTGACATGGCAGGTGGATAGCAGCAGTAAAAGGTGAACTGCCAAAACTGCACTCATTACAGCACCGCGATGAATTAAAGTACCTAGAGAGGGGGGAACGAGGAGATCCATGGATGCGTTTCATGGTCCAGTCTGTCGCTCTTCCCCAATGTCACCCCAGTGGCCGTTCCTGCTCTCATACATGGATGTCACAGTGCCAACCCTGCGTCATTCCCGCACGGTCTCACAATCTCACCGGTAGGTGGCCTGTGCACAACAACACAGCCCATCTCATATCATCGTCAGCTTCATCAGCGCGGCATGGTGTTGTAGCTCCTCGCCTCTGATTCTGCATTTTCGCGTTGATTCATCTCACCATGGACACCCCCTCGTGGAGGCCGTTGCCCGTCGCGGCTTCCCAGGGTCTGCCGGCGCTGCTCGTGTCGACAACATTCACGCGCGATTCGTATGCCATCCATGTGACAGACCTCGCGCACATCTGGTCCGAGACTCTCGATCGCAAGGCCATCTACCGGCGCAGCCTTGATCAGGACACCAGCATCGACCCTACAGATAGCAACCAGAACATGCAGCAGTTCCTGTCTCGGATACGCTCTGCGCTGGAGCCCTCCCATCCGGATCACCAGGCCAGCCGCGCGACACTCACGGCCAAGCCGTCCCGCGAGACGGGCGAGGACGGCCTCTCGCTCAAGATCACATGTGACATCCCGGATCTCGAGCCGCTCAAGTGGCCCATCTACCTGCAAAAGGCGCCGCCGTCGCGCCTGGCCACCGAGCTTGTGCTGCCGCTCGTGCAGACGAGCCTGGCACAACAGCGGCAGGTGTCTTCGCTCCTGGAGATCATCCACCAGAAAGACGCCGTTATGGGCAAGCTCCTGGACAAGCTCGAGTCGACAGGGACGCGTCTCGAGCACATCTTTACCGTCTTGTCGGCAAAGCAGAAGGCTACTCGCAAAGTTGCCGAGGAGAAGGTCAATGGTCTGGCCGCCTTTCGTCAAGACGAGTGGAAGGCCCAGGTGGATGCTGAACCCGAACCCAAGGGCGTGGCTGATCTCACTGAGGCAGTCTTTGGCGAGGGCCTGGGTTATGACTCGGGGATGAATCTCGCGGCATCGCCCGCGTTGGACGAGTGGTGGAAGTCCATGCAGAAAGAGGTCTCCATCGACAGACCTACCAAAGATGATGAGAAACGGCCTACGCCTGAAAAGCCCGCAGACGATGACGACGACGATGATTTTCAAGTGCAGTCGACGCCACCGCATCTTTACGCGCCCAGAAAGGGCCGTGCCCCTAAGCAAGATGACTCCACAGAGGATGAGCAGCCGCCGGCCAGCCCGGAGCCGGCCAAAGCCAAGCCGAAAACACGGATAGGGGCCATACGGGCCAAGAAGCGAACACCCTCGCCTCCTCCTGCGCCAGAGGCTTCAGAAACCGAATCAGAGGTGGACGAAGGGCCGAAAGAGGCGTCACAAGCGGCAGCATCATCCCCGCCACCGCCAGCATCATCACCCCCAGAGCCAGCACAACGCAACCGAGCTACCCCCAAGAAAACAGGCCTGGGCCGCATCGGCGGGTCCAAGGCGCCGGCCCGCTCCAAAACCCCCGAGGCGGACTCGTCCCCCGGCAAGCCCGCGCCACGCAGACTCGGCCAAATAGGCAGGAAACCGGCCGCGACGACGCCGGAGCCGAGCGAGGAGGACGGCCCTCGAGGGCGGCGGCGCAACGGCGAGGCGCATGAAGCGCCGGCGCCGAGGGAGACGTCGGAGGAGCGAGCGAACCGCAAGCGAGAGGAGCTGCGCGTGGAGCTGGAGAAGAAGGCGGCCGCGGGGCCGGCGAAGAAGAGGCGCAGGTTCTAGGCAGAGCACACACACGCAATAGAGATGATCCTGACACACGGTATCACCCGAGGACTGCCCGACGCGGTGCGATCTGTCTGGGATCTTCCCACGACGCCACCCCGCGCAGGTATTCGCGCGGGCCACGTCGCACGGCGTCATGGCGGAACGGCGGCCGCGGCTTCCCCGGTGCGACGAGCGCGCGCCTCACGACGCACCGGTCGACGCCTCTCGCGGCACGCTCGCGAGCTCGCACACCCGCGACACAGGTCACGGCGCTCGAACGGCGCGAGCAGGCAGGAACCCAGGCTGGGCACGTGGTGGCCGTGAGCCCGTCGCACCGCTCTCTGCCCCGGCCTAGCTGAGAGCAGTCCGTATGAAACGTTCCTTCTGGCACACGTTGCAGGCCATGACAGCGCGAGCGGACCGTTCCGGCCAGCACATGGCCCGTCCTGACCATATACTCGTCGTTTGCCGACGCAGCAGTCGCATCTCGACCGCATCGGTCACAAGTGCCTCCCCTCACCCCGCGCGGAAGAGCGGTCAGCTCGCGGAAACGGGAAGCGAGGGCATTGTTGCGACCAGCACATCGCGCATATGCGCGGGAGCGGCCGGCGAGGGTGGCGACGGAGAAGGCGTCTTGCGTCTTGGGCGTCTTTCTCGAAATAGGCCGCGCTGCCTGCGCTTAGCTGCGCGGTGACAGGCCGGGCATGGGGCATCACCTGCATAATAACGAGAACGCGCGATGCATAACTCGGACGCCGGTTGTGCATGCCGCGGTCCACGGAGAGGCTCCCTTGGCGCCCGCGGGCAGATGGCTACCCGGTACCCGGGACCAACAGGGCTTGGCCTCGAGTTCGGGGCCTTTCGGTGCGCGGCGTGCGCAGGTAGTGATAGCTGACAGATCTGCACGGCGAGGCGACCTGGCGGGGATCGGGCCTGTTGTCTCTCTGGCTCGGCGGCGGTCATCTGACGCGAGGGGTGGCCGTCTGCCCTGGCCTGAGTCGCAGCGAGTGTGATGGCACAGCGTCTACGCCCGCATGCGGCCTCCAGATTGGGATGGGATGGGCATGGGGGGTGGTGCGAGTGAATTGCCATGGCCAGGGATTGACGGATTCGTGTCCGCCCTGCATGTGTCAAAGCTGTCAGATAACGGCCGGCCGGGGGGGTCGGGCTGGGCCTCAGTGGGGGCCACCCCGGGCGGAGCTCGCTAAATGCTCCGGGCGTGCCCTGTAGCTGATCCCTGCAGCCACTCAATTCACTTACTTAGGTGACTCCGCCCGGGGGCCTTTTGGGTTCCATCAGGCCATCCCGTCACATTCGACCTCGGAGAGAGCAGGGCACCACCAGATTGATCGATGAGATGAGATGAGATGAATCGGGGGGATCGATCGGAGGGGGAAACATCGATCAAGATGGCATTGCAAAGAGGGACTCCGAGGTGACATGCAACGGGTAGGACTCCGAGCAACAGCTTAAACTTTCGGTACTTGCAATCATGACAGCACCTGACAGCACCACTTCCCGTCGGCTCTCCGAACCCCCATGCCCCCCTCGGAACATGACCACTCTCGCTCTACCGGTTTTTCGGGATTCAGAAATGGCGTGTCCACTTCTGCACGCCAACCGTGCCATCACACCGCCAAGCCTCCGCCGCAAGCCGGGGGGCTGGATGATCCCTCACGTCCCTCACGTCCAACCCCGGCCGCCACGACGGCCTCGAACGCCCATCACGTCTACCTACGGCAAGGCGTGGTCCCGGCAGGTCGGTAGCCAATGGCGCATGCGGCCTGACCGGGGAAGCCGTCCTGGCCAGCCGGCGCCAATAAGTACACGCTCCCTGTTCTGTTGCCTGCGAGCCGAGCAGAGTCCCGGCTTCCGTGACGAGAAGAGGCAACAGCTCGGGGCAACAATGGGTAGCATGGGGCCCCCCTTCGCGAGATTGGACGAGATGGAAGATGATACCAATATTCGGTTGTGTGCGCAGCAATAGAGTACAGTTGTCGGGTTATCGCCCGAGTTCTCCCCAGCGTTCATCCCGTTCACCCCCTCCCCCCTTGTCTCTCTTCCCTCAATTGCCTCAAATCCCAATATCCGTGCCTCCCAAATGCAGTGATGCCCGTCTTCTAAATGGTCCGCCCCCTCGTCACAGTCACATTGGACTACCATAGCCGTGTGGCCAGCCGTAGGCCATGTCCCCGCCCATGAAGACCATGTTGCTGGGCATCACGCCTTGCACGTCGCCGAGCGTGTACTGGCTCATGTCTGGCGTCGGCTGCTGTTGCTGCTGGTGAGGCCCGGCATGGGCGAAGGGGGCCGGGACCTCGCCCGCGTCCGGGCCAGATGGGCCCGGGAACCCAGGCCCCTGGGGGTAGTACTGGATCTGGGGCTCAAAGGCGCTGACCTGGGGCGGTGCGAGCGCGTGCTGCTCGCCGGGGCGGCCGCCGCGGACGGCGGCGTTCCTGCTCCTGCTGGCCGCCACGCCCCCCCTGTGGCCAGACCGCGCGCGGCCGGGCATCGTCTGGTTCATGTGTCGAGGGTGCGGGTAGAAGGTCTGGTGCCTGTTGCGCACCGGGCTGTGGCGGCCGTGCCGTGCGTCCTTGTTGCGGTACCGCGTCGTGCTCTCGACGCCAGATTCCACCGCCCAGTCGGCGAGCACCCACTCGGTCGACTTCTTGCCCGCGTCCGCCGTGGGTGGGTTGTCGGGCGTGCAGTCAGCGTTGGCCAACGGCCTGTCGCGTTTGATGAAGGCCTGGTGTTGTTAGTCGATGTCTGGAAGAGAGGATGTCTGTGACATACGTGGTTCATGCTCAGGTTGTGGCGGATGCTGTTTTGCCAGCCGTTGCCTTCCTTTCCGTCCTTGCCCTTGCAGTTCTTCCACTTGTTCGTGTTTTCGCGGAACCATTGGTACAGCTGCTGCAACGTCATGGAGTGGTTGGGCTTGCTCATGAAGGCCCGGTAGATGAGCTGGGCGTAGGGCTCGTCGGGCCGCAGCGAGATGTTGTCGTCGTCCGGGGTCAGGGGCGGCGCGAGGCTCATGTCGTAGGCGTCGTCTTCGCCCTCGGCCTCGAAGACGTGGTCCTCCGACTTGATGCCTTCGTCTGGGATCTCGCCGTCCGGCTTGATGGCGTCACTTTCAGACCGTACGTCCTGGCCCTCCGTCTTGAACCCGTGGCCGGGAGACAGACTAACAGAGGCGAGAGATTCCGCCAAGGGCTGCTGACCGTCGAGGCGGAGGTCGATGTGATAGCCGAGCTCCGGAGAGTCCCAGGAGGCCGAGTCGGGCGTCCACTCGCGTTGGTACATGTCTGGTGATGGATACCCCGTGGTCGGCAGGTGGGCGAGGGTGAAGTGCGAGTGTGTTGGGTACTGCACGTCGTCACAGAACGTGGGCGGCGTCACGGGCGACCAGTTCTGATAATGGGCATGGGGATGATACCGCGGCTCTCCCATGTATGCTTGTGCGTGCTGGGGGTCGGTCGTCGGCGAGCCTCGCGGCCTGTCGTCGCCTTCGTCTAGCATGTAGGTCGTCATGGTTGACTCACGGAGAATAGGACAGAGGTTTCAGACGAGTAGGACAGAGGTCGCAGGGCAGGGCATGGGCAAGGTGTGTCTCTTGTTGATAGATATAGCCGGTGGCAGCTGGGGGGGGCCGGGAGTGTCAAATAACAGGGACGTGGGGACACGCGAGGGAGAGAGCGAGAGAGAGAGAGATGGACAGGGGGGGTGTGCCCCCAGCCGTTGCCTCCTCCCCCCAAGGCCGCCCGCGGTGCCAAGCTTGGTGCCAGCACCTGTACGTTTCCCCCCTTGCGCATGGCCTTTCCGGGGCTTCCATGTGGGCCTCGCTGGACAACTGTGTGCGTGCTGGTGCAAACGAGGGGCAAGCACCCAGAGCTTGTATCAGATCGATCAGTGACGTGTGCGCCGGCCACCACGTGAGGCCCGGCATCGCGAGGCAACGTGGAACGGCGTCGCGAGCTGAATCAACCGATGCCGGTGTCGTCTGAGCCCCCCGGCTGTCAGGCCAGAGTCGCACCGGTGGGGGCCAAAGGTGGCAT